>ML777180.1:2226566-2251987 GCA_009831015.1 Picea engelmannii
ATCTTGTACTTGAACATTTAAGTGGGGTAAAAGGAGGTTGCCCCCTCGAAGATGCTTATTATCTGAAATTATCTCTTTTTCAAGGCGTTGAGTACTTTTCCTGAGGTTTTTCTATGCTATATTGATGTTTGGTTCTTAACATAAAGAAAATCACAAAAACAATACATAGTTAACCTAGAAGAAGATGTTTGAGGATTATTTGACGCCCCTTTCTGAATATTCATTTTTGTTTCTTGTTTTCTCCGATCCCAATTCGATTTTCTTCCTCTTGTAAGGGGGGGAGAGGGATTTGAAGTCTTCCTTAGAACTTTGGAAAAGGATTTATAAGGTCTGGTTAAACCTTCAAATTTGGTTCCACCACTTGTTCCTCTTCCTGAACTATGTCCCTTTCTTCTTCCTTTGATTCCTCTGCTTCCTTGCTTCATGCCTTTACCTCTTATGAGTCTTCCTTGTTCTCCTTTTCTTCTTGTGCATTCAGAGACGATTCTTCAAGGAGTGGATTGTGGCCACCATTTGGATGAGCTGGATCATTTAGATCTGCTACTTGCTCTTTTTCAACTTCCTTCTTTGTGTTTTCTAAATTTATTGCTTCCTTTGCATTTTCCATATTTCATTTTTCCTCTAGGTTTCGAAGTACTTCATATTTGCTAATGCTTGAAGAAGGTGGGCCCTCTTGAGATGGGTTTGGATTTGGTATTTCTTGTTGGGAATTCCTTCTTATGTTCGAGGCCATTTTGAACTTTGGCTCCTTCCTTAATTGTGGATTTACCTTTTGCTTTGAAGAAGGTTGTTCTGCTTGAATTTTTGGGTAGTTTTTGGAAAAGTGTCCATAGGCATGGCAGACCATGCATTTAAATGGTATTTTCTTGTAATCTAATGCTTGTTGGTGACTCCGCCTATCAAGATTGATTTGCAGGGCTTCAAGAAGCCCTTTCTCCGGATCATTCTCCACATATATTTGTTTATGGGAATATAAATTCCCTTTTGGTTTTGTGCAATCAATGTGATGACCCAATCTATACCCAATCACTCTAAATGAGCTTTCATCCCAAAAATTCAACGAAAGGAGAGGTAATCTAGCCTAGATAGGTGTTGTAGTAACTTCTTTATTTGGGTTGAAATCTAGGGTCCATGCAAACAAATACATTCCGCTGGAACCCATGATATACGACCCAGATCTAAATATTAGATCTTATGCTTTCTTTCTTAGAAAAAGAAAGATAAAGGACCCTCGGTTAGATGTAAATGCAAAAACTTGACTGTTAATTTTTGGGGCCCAATGTTGTGATACCCATGTGTACAAAGCCTTTGGATTAAGCCAAAGGCTTGTGGACTTGTCAACCAAATCCCTCTCAAACCAAATGAGGGATTTCCTTCTTGGCTCCGAGGATAAGAGATCCAAATGAGGAATAGTATCCAACCTTTTAACAAAGCAGAGTTGTTGCAACTGAGGACGTTTGCTTGGTGTTAGAGACCGAAATAACATGTAAAATGCCTCATAATCATTGCAGGAATTGCCCATGATTGAACCCTCAAGAGGAACTAACTCCAACGGACAAGAAGACCCAAAAACGAATCATCATATCGAAAAATTTCAACTCCAACTAGCATGCAGGCACATAAACCAACACGATTTCTCCCTTGCGATGTTTGATAACAGTGAATTCTGGAGGCCAAAAAATCAGATCTAGGATTTCGACAACCTCAAAACCTACACCAATCTCCTTCCTGGAAGAGAAATGCACACCTCAGTAGTTGCACTCAAATTCATCTGATCACAAGGGTAAAGCGGTGATGTGGCTGGGAAAACCCTAGCCATAATGCAGGAGCTTGACCTCAATTTCTCTCACTTTTCCGACACAACATTATGACTAATTAATTTACTACATTATAATTTAGTTATATTGAATTCGTAACAATTTGTATTATAATTATACTAATAATCAATTATTAAACATTGTTGCATACTTTGTATGTGTTATTCTAATTTATAATTTTCCATTAATATTTCTTTCAAGTTATAATAGATATGTAATTAAATAAGATTGAGAATAGCATTCATTTTCTATATACATGGAGTTGTGGTTTTTAGATGTATCTATACGTTGTATATTTGTAAGGTGTATTCCCTTATGTACATGTCAAGTTATAATATTGGTGTTATATGTTGATTGTGGTACTATCATACTAATGCTATTATAGTGTTTGTATGCATAGATGTATAACTAATTAAAAATGTTTGTATAATGTTGTTTCGGGTTTATAGCTCGAATGATTGGGTAGCATGTTTGTCATCCTTTTCACCAAGATTCAATTCCCAGAAAGTGGAGATGTTGACCCGTTATAATAAGACTAGAAAGATAAACGCCCATCACCCCCTTGATATTTCGTTAAAAACCTACAACTCCAAACATACTAGAAACTATATTTATCCTCATCCACTAAATAACTAAATAAATAAGATTAAACTAAAAACTTAAGTAATCAAAGCATTACACATTAACCTCCAAAAGATAGTGTGCCTTCCACGTTATATTAAAATAATTAATTAATTAACTAATTAACGAGGGAGCGTGATAAATGAGAAATTGGAGCCTTCTTTGTTGTACACTTTTAAAAAAATATAGTTTTTAATTTAAATATAATATTATTACATATTTATAATAATAATTAGTATTATATTAATATATGAGAAAATAATTATTAAGGATAAATAAATAGTGTTAATGAAGTTGTGATAATATATCAAAGACAATAATACGTTAAGTTACGGAAATACGAGTTTTGGGTTATAATATATAACATAATAAAATATTCAAACTGTAAAATCCATTTTTTGTTTTATAAAATGTTTATATGAAACATTGTGATCATGAGCACACGTGCTCATGACAAGGTCATGCATTGCTATTAACAATTTTTAAAGATAAAAACTTTGGAAAATGATAAATGTGAAGTTGATGTAATATATTATATTTATTTATATAATAATAATGATGATTATTACGAAGGTAAGGGATTATTTTAAATTCTTTAAAATTTTATTTCTATGTTTGAAAAGCATTAAGAGTAGGGTTCCAAGACCACCACAATTTTGTTAAGTTAAAATGTTAGGAAGGTTGGTAGTGTGACAAATCTTTTAAAATTGGGATCTAATTTAGGTATAAGATGGACATTCTAAGAAAAGGTGATTTTCATCTTCAACCCTCTTCGTGTAGCAAATGTCACAAACTCTTTCATCCCATGGTGTTTTGGGAATTGACCAATACCTGGTTTCACTATGGAGCTCATGACAATTTGTTATTATTTTAGCAAAGTTTATTTTCTTCTTTACACTATAGTCAAAACAGAGAGATATTTTTTATCTTCTAGATTATGATTAATTAACTCCTTATAATTTCTTAATTCCCCCCTCTAACTCTTTATCACACCACATTTTCTCCTTAATTTTTGATATAATAATATTTTTAATATGTATATTTGTTAGTAACATATATTTTATAAATTTATAAATTTATATTTTGTTGATGTAGTATTGTGTTTTTTATCAAGATGATGGTGATATAATGGTTTATTAAAATTAATTTGACTTTTTTAATTTATAATCTTAAATCAATTACTTTTATGTTTCATGTTGTTTTTGTGATCAAATAATTTGGAGTTAAAATTTTCAAGTTTTCTTTTGATATTATTATAAATGTTTTGAAAGTTAGATTTAATATCTTTGTAGGAGATAAATTTTTCAAGTTTTCGTTTAATATTCTTATAAATGTTTTGAAAATTAGATTTAATGTCTTTGTAGGTTTAGCACTATGTTTTTTATTCTCTACTTTGTTAGTCTCACGTAATTTATAAATTATTTTGTGCCAAGACATTTTAGGTTTTGTCCAACACCTTATTTTGCTTTGAAGCTTATGTGAAATTGTTCTTATCTTTATTATATTTATTTTCTTTCCGTTGGGGACAATTTTGTTCTTCTAATCCGAAGTTAATGATTTCTTTGTAATAATTCAAATTTCTCTTATTCTAAATTTGCTTCTTATTTTTAAACTTAGTTAAGATAATGTTTTTAACAATACTGATATAAGGGGTGGCAAGTGCGTTCTGTGGTGGGGGGTGTGATCTTTGGCCCTGAAGAAAAAGAACAAATTACCTTTTCTTGGGGGATCCCTTAGTCCTTTGGAAAGGGGTATGGATCCTGAAAAAAAAAAGCGGGGGGGGGGGTCAAATGGTTGTCTCTCGTGAGGAATTCTATGGTTGTTGTTCGTCATATGGTGAAAAAATATATCCCCAAGGAACCTAATCTTCAAAGACTTTACATTTGAATTCATAAGTTGGTAGAGGGGTTTCGGGAAGTGGTATTTTTCCATGTACTCTGTGAACTCAACCATCGGGTTGATGCTCAAGCTAATTTAGCTTGTACCCTCCCTTTTGGTAAATTGCTAGAAAACAGGGGGTGGTGGTGGTGGGACTTATTTTCCAATCCACCCTAAGTTGTATCCCTGCTCTTGTCTATGACTAAAATGAAGGCTAAAGACAAGTGGCAACATGGTAACAACATGCATCATGATGGTGCAAAGGGGATGGCCCTTCGTGCAGTTCACACAAGCTGACATGGGGGAAGTTTAATTAATCCTAGTTGGATGTGAGTTTTATTATTCCCATGTCATGGCATGTTGGTGGATTTCATATTGGGTTTGGAGTAGAGGCCTATTTGGCTTGTTTATTCTCTAATTTTTCTTCCTTTCTCCATGTAAATCGGTATCCATTTATCTTGGTGGCATTGCATTTATGTTATGGGAGTAGCTTGATAGTATTCCCCCTTTTGTTTCATTCCAATCTTTGGTCTCGACCTTTGAAATTCAAGTTAGTTTGCATCCTCACTCTGAAGCAATTCTAAATCTTCAGTCTAGGCATTCAGACCAAAATTATCTAGTATTAGAAGAGGATATTCCAGTGGTTGTTATGTATGCACCTTTTTGCACTCTACTAATAGAAAAGGTGAAGTAGCCATCTTTTGGTTTGACATTCTAAAATCCATCCCTTTGAGCAAATTTTGTGACTCACTTTTGCGGTGTGAGAGGCTTTGCGATGACAGTTGGGAAGTAGTGGCCTAGGCAATGGTAAAAATGGAAGTTTGGAAAAAGGCTTGGGAACTGAAATATGAAAAAGATATGAAGTTTACAAGGAGGCAGTTGGAAAACATGGAATCCCAAATGGAGGAAATGCAAGAGCAAAACAATGCTTATAGATGTAGAGGTGTAAGCTCATAGGGAGAAGCTCATTAAGACAAAATTATTAAGGAGCCACAAGAGAAAGCCAAGCATATGGAATTAAAGAAATCTCATGGGTTTCTAGAATTGTGCCATTCTCCCCCACTAGTGGTTTCAGTGGGTTTTTTTGGACTTGAGTAGGGTGAAACAATGGAAGAAGACACTAAGGAGCAACATTCAAAGCAAACAAAACAGACAACGCCCATAATTTCATCCTCTATTATTGTTGTAAGAATGAAGATTGCCCACTATGGGCATGGTAAAAAGCATGTTTAAAGTTTTAAATGTTTTTTAAAAGCATTTTGTTATTAAGTCAATATGTTAGATTTTATACAAATTGAATAGTGGACAATACTTCTAGAATTTTGAAAACAGGTCATATAGGGAATAACCAACAACAAATATTGTATCTTATGATGACATTTTGGATCAAATCATCTATTTTTGTTTGTTTGTATATGATGGCATTTTGGATCAATTGGGTTTAGCTCGAGTGATTGGGAAGAATGATTGTTATCCTCCCCACCTAGGTTCAATTTTCTCCGTAGACTTTACCAGTCAAATCGCTAGGCGGAGAGGGTCTCATACACCAATTTGGTGTCTGGCTATAGATAATTAATGAAACATTTACTCATTGAAGTTAGTACTCATGGTGACATGTTTATGTAGTCTTAATTAATGAGACATTTACTCATTGAAGTTAGTACTCATGGTGACATGTTTATGTAGTCTTTTATTGGGAGTATTATTATAAAAAGGACAAAATATCATATTAACCTCTACTTAAACCAATTTAACTTGTTAGACACGTGTTAAACTCTTTTGTTGAAGAAAATAAACACCTTCTCTCTCACACACAAGAACTATACACCCTGAAAAATTGATCTCACATTATTTACATCAAAGTGCTTCATCCCAACCACTAAACAATCCTTTAACAAAAAAGTTTATTTATAAGTCTCCTAGAATTTACACATAATTCTAATCTTTTAAAACATTATACATAATTCTAATCTTTTAAAACATTATATGTAAGATGTTTTACTAGAAATAGTACATATTTTGACCTCAAATTTAAACATGATTATATTTGCTTGAAATAATTTATATGCATGGGTGAGATGTTTCACTCCTAATAATATAGGAGATTTGAATTTTGTAATAATACATATTTTAGGAGCTTTGAATTTTGTAAGAGAATTTCACCGTTTAATCATTAAACCAAAATCAATTAAAAAAATATTATATAAATTATATATATATAATAATAAAATAAATATTTGGTATTGAGAAATACTATTCCGAATATTTATATAAGAGAGAAAAAAATATTTATATATATTAAAATTCCAATATAAAATTATACCAATATCCATCAACTTTACAACATATGATTGCAAAATTGTTTGCTTATTTGGTTGACCTATTCAAAAAAATCAAAATAAACTATGCAAATAAAGGAAATACGAGGGTGGAGTGGTTAACTTAACGTTGACAAAATTCAAAAGTGCAGTAAAATTTAAATGCGAAGGAGAAAGAGTCAGAGTTGGAAGCGGGCAATCAAATTTGAAGTGGTCGTAGTACTGAAAAAGGCTTGAAAACAGAGAAGCAGAGTTGGAGCTTCTACATCTACGAGGAGGATTTTAGAAAGCTGAAAATTTTCAAGTGCGAAATCATGAGATCGAATCTATGGCATTCCCGAGACAAGCAGGCCCAGGAGATGAATCAGATGATGATATGGGCGTTTTTAAGCATTTTATGTCTCGCCCAAATGAGCTTCTCACAGGTGATAATCTCAGCCCGGAATGTTGAGACGTTTTTTCCTCCCACACAGGTCCCTCCCCCTCCCCCTCCTCCTCCTGCAAATCAGCCCTCATTCAGCACGCCACCAGTTCGAAGCCCGAGCCCGCCAGTGCCCATTGAGCCGCCTCGTCCTGCTCCAACAGGTACGAAGAAATCCACCTCCATAAAAGTGATTACCGTAGCAGTTGGAGTTACAGCAGCATCGACCTTTGCTTTCTGTCTACTGCTCTTTTGCTTTTGTCAGAAATGTGTCCGTGCCTTGCTTGGTTCCAATGACGAGATAGATGGCAGGCCCCTTAGAAATGGGTTATCTACTAATTCGCAGGATTCTATGCTTCATGCCAACAATCAGAAACTCAGTGATCAGGAGATGGGGATGTGGAATTACTTGAAAGCAGTTGAGGGGGTTTCGAGTGAGAAAACCCCTTATTCAATACCCCCAAAATCCAGTAGTGTGTCTTTTGTATCACACCTTTGGATCAACAAAGAGTCCTCTGAAATTCATCCTCTTCCTCTCTTTTCTACAAGACGGCCTGCTCAACCCCTATCTAACAGACATGATCCTGATCAACCCTTATCTAATCAAGACTCAGCCTTTCATTTGGAATCATCATCACAAACACCACCAAATCTTCCACTTCCTCCTCCTACTCCACCGCCACCACCACCAGTTCCCAAGTCTCCTCCTCCTCCACCGCCACCACCACCAGTTGCCAATTCTCCTCCTCCTCCACCCCCACCACCACCACCACCAGTTGCCAATTCTCGTCCTCCTCCACCAGTTGCCAAGTCTCCTCCTCCTCCACCACCACCACCACCACCATTGTTGGGAAAATTTCCACCTGCAGCACCTTCTAGGACCAATCCTAATCTAAAACCACCACCTATGCCACCAGCAAAGGGCCACATGCCAGCTCTTCCTCCACCGGCACCTAAATTTCCAGGTACTTCTTCAAAGGCAAGCAGTTCAGGTCATGGGAAATCTGCAAGCAAAAGTACAGAAAGTGGGCAAGACGAGGGCAAGGCATGGCCTAAGTTGAAGCCACTGCACTGGGATAAAGTTCTCGCAAATCCTGATCATTCAATGGTCTGGGACAAACTAACAGAAGGATCCTTTAGGTAAGGGTTCGTATTCTTTTCATTACATCAAATAAGATCTTTGGGTACATTTCCATGTTGTGTATAGCCTTGTATTTTAACCTAAGATCTTGAAACTGAAAAATACACGGGAACAGTCTATTTAATTAGGACATGACCCCTTTTTGAGCTGGTCAGGTTTAGGTCTCAAACATAACTCCACATTTATTAGGTATGTTCTCTCCATGGCTTGGGAGGTCCACATCAATTGTGTGTAACAAGGGCACTGTCTTAGTATCCTGGGGGATGCTGCAAATCATGTATTCTTTTGACCAAAATCTATTCTTTCAGGAAGACAAAGGGTAAAAAGCACACTAGTTTACCTCTGCATTCCTTGGGGAGAGGGCAAGCCCTACATGTATAGTTGTCAGCTCATTGTTTGTCTAGGCTACAACTTTTTAGGAGTTTATGTGCTGATGCAAATTAAATGACATAGATGAGAGAACGGAGAATATTGCCCTAAGAAATGGGACCTCCAAAAGTTTAGGAAAGTTCTCAGCTGATATTACAAAATGGGGAGTATCCTTTAGCAGCTAGAGATTTCTTTCCAAGTGATACACAAACTACTCCATTTCTGTTGACATTCCATCAACTCCAACAGTTGCTTGTGTGGCAGATCATAAAGTTTCTCTTGGTGAGAAAAATCCACTAGCTCTGAGACTCTTAATTTCATCCTTAGCAGCAGCCTACTACTTCTATAATTGATCCCGCTGAAAGAAACCTGGAAGTGTCCTCTGTGAGAACATGGACTGAAAATATAGAATACAGAGTAGAGAAATCAATTTTAATTTCTAAAAATTGTCACAAAGATCTATTTTCTTTATTTTAAACTTTTGCAAACTGCATTGTCCCTATGCTTATCATTTCATAACCAATTGATACCGTTGACAGGCTGGATGAAAAAATGATTGAGTCTCTGTTTGGTTACGATCCCAACCAAAAAGTGAAAAATGAAGTGACAAACCCTTCAGTGCCTGTTCCTAGACAAAAAGCACAAATACTTGATCCCAGAAAATCTCAAAATATTGCCATACTATTAAGGGCTTTGGATGTGACGAAAGATGAAGTTTGTGATGCACTGCTGGAAGGTAAGCTTCTTCACTATCCTTCTAATAATGGAATTGTGCAATTGGAAGATGGACTACTCAAGTTGACTCCATTCCTGAATGGCAAGACAATTGGGTATCAACTGGCTTACTAACATCTATTGCTTGGAACAGGGGATGGTTTAAGCACTGAATTCTTGGAGAAAGTGGTAAAAATCACACTGACTCGGGAAGAAGAAGAAAAACTGAAAGACTACAATGGTGATATTTCCAAACTTGGCCCTGCAGAGAGGTTTCTTAAAGTATTACTGGATGTCCCTTTTGCCTTCAAACGGTTTGATGCAATGCTGTTCAGGGCAACATTTGAAGAGGAAATCAATTTTATCAGGAAATCCTTTGTGACATTGGAGGTCAGTTTACCTTCCTTCCTGCTTGGGTAATCTAGTATATTTATGCATCAAAGTGACCTTATTACATGACAAATAATTTTAATGGTGTATCTTCCCTTTGGTAGGTAATGTAGCTATCCTTTATCTGATATTTTGTTGCATGCCCAAGTCCTAAATTAGGTGTATTCTGTGTAACTCTTTTCACAATTTAAAGCGATAACCTCACTTAAGCAATGCTCAGGCAAAAGACCTTTCGAGACCTGATGATACATGTCAAAAATCCAGATTATCTCAGCGTAAGAATTACACTAGAAAATGATAAACAGTAGTAACAGTATACAAGCATGATTTTGGGAAAACGTTAAATGCAGGAGTGTTTTACACATTAATGTGCCACTTCCATCAACTATGTTGTCTCTTGAAACAACAGTTAGAGTTCATTCAATTTTTAAATTTAATTCTAATTCTGTGCTGTCACAGGCTGCATGCTCAGAACTAAGGGGAAGGCGTTTGTTCTTGAAATTACTGGAAGCTGTCCTAAAAACTGGTAACCGAATGAATTCTGGTACTTACCGCGGCGGTGCACAAGCTTTCAATCTTAACACACTTCTCAAGCTAGCAGATGTTAAAGGGAAAGATGGAAAGACAACTTTACTACACTTCGTTGTTCAGGAGATTATAAGATCAGAAGGAAAACATATTGCAGACGCTGCAGATCAATCCCCCTCAAGCTCAAATCCTACATCTTATGGCATAGATGGTAAAGATGAAACTTCTGTTAATAAAGAAGAAGATTACGTGCGATTTGGATTGCAGGTTGTTGCAGGGTTGAGTGATGAGCTGCATAATGTGAAGAAGGCTGCAGGAATAGACTCAGATACTTTGACTAGTTGTGTGTCAAAACTTGCTAGTGGACTAGCAAAGTTAAGAGAGTTTTTGCAGACAGATTTAACCTCGAGACATCTAAAGGATGAAAACAAATCAGCTGAGGGTATGGACACCACTGAAGGAAGTTTCTATAAATCCATGGAATCTTTTGTAAAGCACGCTGGGGAGAAAATTAATGAAATTCAGATTGAGGAATCAAGAGTGTTCTCTCTCGTTAAGAAGATCACCTTGTATTATCATGCTCAGGCAGCTGGAGAAAAGTCTCAACTTCTTCACATTTTTGTCATCGTAAGGGACTTTTTAGGCATGCTTGATCGAGAATGTGGTGAAATTGGCAGAAACCTGAAGAAGAAGAATCCAAAAATTGTAGAGAAGGAATCGCCTCCAGTTTCAATCCATAACCTATCACACGCATTATTCCCAAATGCTTTTGAGAGGAAGTCTGATAGTTCAGATAATGAAAGTATGTCTCCATAGCGAGATATTGCACTGGGGATGTTTGTGTGGGTACAGGCTTATTCCCCCGTGCAGAACTAACTTTTTATTATCAAAAGGGACCCGTTACCGCAATTGAAAGAGCCAGACAAACTCTAGTACTAATCAAGGTTCTCTTCCTATTATGATCCTTCTCTTGGCAGCTTGATGTAAATATCATTTATTTTTAAGATGAAATTTTATATATTTTCCTTTAAAGACGAGGTTTTATCTACTGATTCAGCTACAACAATTATATCAGATTATAAATTTATGACAGGTAGAGTACAAACATGCTACTAGTAGTAGCCAAGTAGTTGAGTGGCAGATCCAGGAACCAGATTCTAACAGGAGGCAGCCTAGTTTCAACCGCTGCCCTCCACTAAGTTTGGAGTGTACAATGACGAAACTTGCAACATTGTTTGACACTCCCAAGTTTCAACCATGTTGCAGTGTAAAAAGGTGTTGGTGTCACAATGTAATTAACCCATATTCTATTGAGATTGAATATTTTAGTACCTGACAATTTCTACTAACCTCTATTCAAGTGAGATTTAGTTTTGCAGCACTTGGCTGCATATACAATTACCTCTCCAATGTTATGTAATTTGGAGAGGAGCAACAGTAAAGTTAGGAACTATTCACATTTATCTTTAAACTCATTTTCAAATCTAAGAATAAATTTACGAGTGCAGAGTAGAAGAAACAATGCCGAGGTAAGCCTTTCAATTCTTCTTTTAAGTTAATCACAAACCACTGTACTCACGTCACACAAACTCTCCTTTCCAGAGAGAGTTGTTATTCTGAACGGTTTCAAAAATTTTCAAAATTTTTGAAACATCGCCATTCTCTAGAAATACTCAAATTGGTCACAGAAATGAAACATTTGGAAAGCATTTCTTCTACAAAAACTGAGAATGAAAATTCAATTTCTTTGCTTCTATGGATCCTTGACACATTCGTGGAAGATTACTCAGTCCCTTGTTATAGCAGAGTGGGCGATTTGTGATTTGCTGAATTTTAAAAAGCTAGAAGTTATTCTCAATTCCCATGGACCTAAAATTGAATTTTTGATTTTTTAGATTCAAAAATTAATTAGGGTAATAATAACAATATTTTTTTTGCTTTATGTGTCTGTTACTTTCAGGGATTAACCTCTTGTTTAAGAAATCATAATCAAGGGTCATCTAAGTCGTAAAAATCATTCATTCGGAAATCTCACCAATAATGAAGCACACCAACCTTTAACATGATTGAATTTTTTTGGATATACCCTCCCAACTAACACTAACACTATCCCTACTAACACTAACACTAGTTCCGAACCTTCACAGCCTTAAATCCAATCATACTAACATGACCTGATGTAATAACAACAATATTAATGTGGGTAGTTCTCTTCTAATTACTGTTGATGAGCTTTCAAGTGAGATGTGCGATAATGAAATTGAAACCCGGAAATCGAATCTTTGATTTCCTGGATTCAAAAATTAATCAACAGGTAATAGCAACAGTATTGATGTGGATATTTTAAAGCAGGTTCTGTTCCGAGTCCTGACTACTGTTGGTGGTAATAGCAACAATATTGATGTGTGTATTTTAAAGCAGGTTCTGTTCTGACTATTGTTGATGAGCTGAGCTTTCAAGTGGGATGTATGATAATGAAATTGAGACCAAAAATTGAATCTTTGATTTCTCGGATTCAAAAAACAATCAGCGGTAATAGCAACAACATTGATGTGGGTGTTTTAAAGCAGTTTCCATTCTCACTACAGCTGATGAGCTGAGCTTTCAAGTGGGATGTAGGATAATGAAATTGACAACCAATAATTGAATCTTTGATTTCTTGGATAAAAAAAATAAATCAATTGTAATAGCAACAATATTGATGTGGGTATTTTAAAGCAAGTTCTGTTCTGACTACTGTTGATGAGATGAGCTTTCAAGTGGGATGTATGATAAGGAAATTGACACCCTCCTTTCTATAGTGCAACAAGATATTGCTTTCATTAAGAATGAACAGTTAACATTTCATTAATTTTTTTTTGAAAAATAGAAATTGTCTCTTATTATGATAAAAAAAAATTGGTATCTTTCATCGGTTTCATCTTAAAACTCCTGACGATCAGACATGTCCATATAGACAAGTCTATGATAGCAATTACGGTTTGGAAAAATGTTTACAACTTTGTTGTTAGGATGTGCAATTTTGTTTAGTGACAATTTATAAGTTGTATTTTTTGATGTGAGTTTTAACCAAAACTCTAGAAATTGTTTGGAGTCATTGTTGCTTTATAGTGGTTATTTTATACTACGTTATGGAAGTATCTTAACAAGGTATTTCAATCCACAATATTTTTATTATATTTTAATGGATATTTCTAAAGGTTAGTTGTGTAAAAATAGAGGGTTCATTTCCTTCATTTATACAACATAGCACAATAAGGAGATGAGAAGTCAGCTTATTCATATGAATAATATGATGTGCAAGTGTTAATTTGGAATTTAGGCTTCACCATTACATGTCTTGTGCAAACTTTGTTTTAATTTGTTTAGTTTGATTATACTTTGCTAAATTGTTGTATATTCTAGTAAAGTGAAGATAACAATCAAGATCTTTCGTGCATAATTTTTATATGGTATTAGAACTAAGAAGTCTCAATTCCTAGCCTTTGTTACCAGGGCTTTTTTCAAAAATTTCATTAACTCTCACCACCAACCAATTTGACCAAAGGTGTTTTGGATAAAAAAATTGTCCAAATCAAGACAATTTCTACCAAATTTGCTAAATTTGACAAAAAATTCAACTCCATGAGAGGCTCCAAAGGTATTTGAATGGATGAATATACCCCAAAACTGGTTGGTGGTGCGAGTTAATGGCTCGATAATTCAATCAATAGCATGAGATGTCCTTGTTGTAGAAGTGTCAGAGGAACAATATTGAGGAGCATCTGGAATGAGTTGTTGTGCTTTAAGGATAACCTTGTCCTTATTTCAGGGCATGGTGATGGCCACGTCTTTAGTGACAACAAGGAGTGTTTTAAAAAACTAGTCCAAAAGGATGTTCTTGTTGAGTTTGATTTTAGATGAGTTGCCTCATCTACATCACTCACATATATGATTCATGATATGGGTGGCTATGGTTTGGTGATAGGTAGTAAGAATCTCAACATTGGTATAATGGCGAAGTGGTAATTGAAAAAAGGTCAAAATAGTCTTAGATAGTGACTCAAAAATTGCATGAGTAGCTTGGGTTAGTTCATTGTACCATTTGGCAGCTGCCCCTATGAGGGTGTGTCGAAATAAGCGAAATCAAACATAATCTTTTGGGAATTCTATTGGAGGAGCACCAAAGATGAAGAGCCATCACATGGTTTGGTGGATCCTCACCAGGGTGACCCTCAAATTTTGGGATATTGGATGATAACTTGGTAGACCTATTTGACAAACTTAATCAGATAATGGAGGATAGGATCATCGATGACTTCTCCAAATCAAGAAGATTCAAACTAGCCATGTAAGGCATGTTTGGGCCAGCCATAATGGATGAAGTAATGGTCGACAAGCTAGCAAATGATGAGCTCAATGTTGAAGAGATAGTGGAGGAGGAGCTTGATGGAGTTGAGCTCAACATACAAGGGCTCAAGTTTCGATTTGGAGATTTTGCAATGTGTCTTGGTGGACAGATAGAAAGAGCGAGAAGGCCTCCTAACAAACAAGTGAGGCCATGAAGCCTAAGAGAATGCCTAGGAAATTGGTTTTTTCTATAGTGTCTAGTTTTTAAATCTCTTTTGGTCATTAAGATAAGATGGGAAAGAAATGTGTTAAATGCAATAAATAACCAAAGTAATGTCTTTGATTTAAAACATGTGCATAAGTGGTGGAAAAAGTGGTCTTAAAGTTGTGTTTAAAATAGTAAACACACGTAGCTTTAATAAAGGATTGTGTGTGATGATAAAAATATAAAAGCACGCATTCTAAACTCTAGCAAGGTTCAAAGAATCCATAGTGTCAGTGATTGGGCCTTCCAAGAGTCTTGATGGATGGTGATGAAATACATTGAAGATGGCAAGTGAAGGTGTGATAGAAATGGTTACGGTGAAACATCCTTGTGAATAGGTCCAAGGGGGCAACAACTATTTGTCTCAGGGGCTCTTGCAATCCCACAAGAACCACCCAACAATAAACCTAAGATTGGTAACTAAGATACCACTTCATAGATCTTGGATAATGGGTTATCGACTTCGAGCGATTAAGGGGTGATAATGTAGCTTGAAAGAGTTCAATGGTTACATCAAACTACTAGTCTTGACCTAAGATTGACACTAAAATGAGAGCACATATGCTAGAAAGCACTTTGGTACCCTAGGAAAACAACTAAGTTTCAGTGAAAAAACAACCACAATTGGTGATTAGAATCCCTACCTCCACAATCCCATCCTAGACTATAATTTGTTTTGCCCTCGATGGGAGGATTTTAGTAGATTCTATTAATTTGCTCTCATTTTTAAAAGGTTTGGCTCGGCTTCAAGAACCAAACACATTTATCTTTAGGAGTGTTGGAGGAGGTATTTTACTACCCCAATGTTTTTGAATCACCCAAATCACTTTAGAAGTGATAGGCAAAGAGCATACTTTGATTGGGAATATGTTTTAGGTTCTTTGTTGTGTGTATTTGTGTAGTGATAAACATAAATTGACAATGCGGAAGTAAAATGATGAATATAAAATGCGAGAAATAAAGAACATTATAAGTAATAAGTACTATACATGAAATTATTTCTTTCTATATCTACAATGTACTCTAAACTTAAGAATTTAACACAATAAACAACATACTTAAGACAAACAGTAATTCATAGAAAAATGAAATTGCCTATAAAACTTCATAGGAAAGTCAAACATTATAGGAAAATTAAACTTAAAGGAGATCACATAGGTCATAGTTCTAACAATTGTGCAATTTTGAGGAATCACATGTGTCATAGAACAAAGAACAATGTGATTGCACACTACACTGCACATACAATTTTTTTGTGCATGTTTTTAGGTAAATCCTGCATGCGTAGTGCTAGTATTGAAGGAAAACTAGTATGAACAATGTGAGTTAATGGGGTATTGTGGTGCAAAAAGCCAAAATTTTGAAATTTTGAAAACGTGAGGCCTTCCAATTATTGGTAGGGGCCAAAACAATGACAAATGTGAACCTGCAAACTACTAAGGATTACAAACAATCCTTAAAAGTAGCTAGGAGTTCAAATTAATGGATTAAAATCCCTATTGAAGTTGTCATTTTGTATATAGGGTTTTTGTGCTCGTGATTACAAAAAATCTATCCTATTAACTTGATTTTTTGAAACTAGGAGAAGGAAAAATGAAGTAAATGAACAATAATATGAAAAGACTATTTATTCCCTAACATGTAGATCAACTATAAAAAAATCAAAAGAATGATTTAAATGATTCAAATAGCTTATAAACATGGTTTTTGGGGGCAAAGAGGAGTGCTTTATTATCCAATAGAAAAGGAAAAATAACATGAATGGTATCACATGTGGACTAGCTTGTAGCTTGTGGCTTGTGGCCTCCAATCTTCTCCATGGGAGGGTCCTTTTAACCTCCAATAGGGCTCTCTAAATCTTTAATTTCAAATGGGTAACACTCCCCCTTGTGTTTGGATACTTTGGAGTGAAAAAACCGTAGGCGTGAAAGAAAGAAAACACTAGACTAAGTGAGAAGAAGAAATGGACTCCCCACTTCTTAGCTCCAATCATCTAGCGTAATCTTGCATTCATAAACCTTTTTTTGAAAGTATAGCCAATGATTTCTATTTATAGTCCATTAATGAATATTGAACCACATTAGTTTAGATGTGAATGCCTTGAATCCAATCATGGGCACCCATGTGATTGACTTAACCTCAAGAGTGGCTAAGTACTCCTCCACTGATGAGGAAGGGATGCTTGGTATGATTATTTTCTCACCAACCACTCCATAAGATTGACCAGAATCATTTATAAGCCATGAAATTCCTTGTTTCACATATTTGCAAACGTAGGTATTCAAGGATTTCTTGCACCATTGCACCAGTTTCATGATAATTTTAGTGTGGCCCTTGATAAGGTCAATTGCAACTTTGACTTGGGGGATGGCATGTGATTAGCCTATAAACCATGCTTTCAAGTGTAAAAGGTCATGCTAATGATGCTTTATGATGTTTCTAGTTAAAATCACTTAAATGTCGCAAGTGAACAAAATTCATGTGACAACAATGTTTTTGTGAGGATATCAAGTACAAGATTGGAAATTTCCATGCTTAATCTCATCAAAGATTACTTCCCAATAGAAAATATGGCATTGAATGAGAACGATGATGATAAATTTATTTTATGCATTACATATTGATTAAATAAATATGCCTTTGAAGAATTAATTAACTCATGATGGTAGATTAATATCTCATGGCCTTGTAGATTGCCTTGGGGCTCTAATGATTTCCCTAACCTTCTACTGTATAACCCTATACCGTACACATATACATCAAATAAAATAAAATATTAGTGAATATACATTATACAAAGCAAAATAAAAATACTTACTATATAATGTATGCAAAGATGACTAATCTATCACTAATCTATGCTAACCTATCCTATCTAGGAGCACACTAGAGTAATCGGTGAGTTATCATTGCGACCAAAATCCTACATAACTTTTATACAATTGGTTGTAACAAAAGGGAAAGATTGGAGACAAGTGCATACAAATGTATATAATCAGATTAATCTAGATCACAACAAAGTATATGATAACAACCCACAAATCTCAAGGCATTGAAATATTCAAAGAAACATCAATAACTGTAGAATGACAAAGATTGTATGAGAATCAGTCTACAACAAACAAGTATTCTTACAGTGCATAGGAATAATAATTATCTTCACTTGAAGTAGTTCAAAGCTCTTATTTGTTTCTACACAGAATTCCTTCTATAATCTGTTGGCCTTGAGGGCGTCTCAATATTAATTAATAGTGTATAAGTTCTCGAAAAATTTATTGGGTCTATACAATGCTTGAAAAGCCAAAAAAAGTCCTTATCAAATGTAGTTTCTACCCTATTTTATACAAAAATTAGTAACTCCCATGTGTCTCTTCATTTTCTTCTTGAAGAGGCAGTTACAAAATGGTTCATCTTCTCTTCCGTAATGACAAGTGTGTAGCAAAAGGCGAAATTAAGAGTAGTTAGGAAAAGGACGAAAAAAGGGCAAGTATCATGTACTTTTCTTATGAACTTTTGCTTTTGAGGTAGGTCGTCCAAACTTCCAACTGGTTGTAGAGTGATTCAATCCTTCGGTATGTCAACTACTTTAATGTTGCATTGTTCAAGGTAATACTGTCATCGAGGGTGCTCATATCATTTTCTAACTTTGTCATGAAAGCTTGCACCATCGCATGAAGCTTTACTAGTTGCAACAAATGTTGATCAATAAGGCCGATGGATACAAAGGTAGTTGCTTCATTTATTTCCTTCCTTTGATTTGTGTTGTCTTGAACTACATTTACCATTTCTTCCACTACTAGGTTTTTTCCAAGTTTGTCTAACCTTGGGAGGCAACCATTTCTAATCAGTGCCTGAGCAGCCTTGTGGATTATGGAACATAATGCCATAGATTTAGTTACTTCTCTATCAACTCTTTTTCCTATCTATTGGCAATGATCCAATGCATACAAATCGGTCTTTCTCTCATATTTTGACGGCCTTTATAACTCAGGAGGTGCATCAGGATTTTCCTCTATCCACATATCGATGTCAGCTATACCCTCACAAATAGTGTTGTAGTGTGCCAACTTCATTTGTATCTGTTTATTTTGGTCAATGATCATGACAAGTGTATCTTGGAACACGTGTAGATGAGCGTACATGTCAATAATGACACCTTCTAAGTCATTTACAACTTTCTTGGCACTGTATTTGAAGCTGAGGAGGCTTTTTTCATTGATCTTTACTTGCTGAAGTCTTTCTTCTAGCTCCGTGATCCTTGCCCCCTTCTCTATGTTCTGTTGGCATAACCTCTATATATTTTCTCTGGTTTCATCCATAAATGCAGAACCGGACCTAGTTGTTTCCACATGGTATTCCCTGACATCTCATGTGACAGGGACTTGAGTAACCACTAATATCGGGGCTCCTTCTGTCACTGGCACCTTTTTAACTCTTTCTTGCACAATTCTAACAGTTTTACTATCGTGTGTGAAGCTTCTTAGATCCAATACTTCTGCTAGTTGAAAAGGCTCCTAGGGCCCGAGTCTTAAACCAATGCTTGTTATCTCTACTTCTGTACCTACGGTGGACATTCCTGAGATATTCAAGTCCATCGGGTGTGTGCCATCCTCTTTGTTCTTTGTATTCTTCTTCTATCTTTCTTCTTCAATAGATTTATCCGTTGCTTCTTTTGTCGCCTTCTCTGCTAATTCCACTGCTACTCCTACTGCTTCTGCCATCTCCTTTTATGTTTCTGCAGTGGCTTTTGCTTCAGCCTCGACTTTATCTTTTGCTTCATCTTTTACTCTAGCCTTTGCTTTGTTGGCTTCGATTTTTTAATTTTTTTTAGCGTCGTTTGTATTTTTTAGCACCTTCTCTTTGTCTCTTCTCTTTTTATCTACTGACGCTTCTTCCTCCTCTTCAGTGGAACCTGAATGAGTTGAGATAGAGATGGGAGAAGATCTCCCAGCTTCCTCTTGTTCTACTTCTCTTCTGGTCGCTTCTCTTGTTGTTTCTTCATCAATGATCCTCCCCTTTGGTTGGCCATGCCTATTGAAAATTACTTCGTCATACGTCCTGGCATTTTGGTGCACTTCCTCTTCTTCCCATGATTCAGTGGTGTATTCATACGTGAGCCTCATGCTATTGAAGTGATCTTTGATGATATTCTTAGGTTCGTGCCTCCTGAATATTTCCTCTCCAAAGTGGTAGGAAAGTAAGATGTCCACTTATGTTTGAGCTTGTTTGGTGTTCTCAAAGAAATAGTTGTCGATGTATAAAGGTAGTGGAGGCCAAATTTATTTCTTTGATTTGTATAGCATCCCTCCGACCCCATGTATGATAGTTTGATACACCACCTCCTGAAGCACAAGTTTTTCAAGAACAAACTGAGGGAGTAGGTGGGGTGGTTTCATCGTACCATATATCCTTATATAGGTACCATGCTCCATTAAATACCAGTCCTCGATCCTTCTTATAACTATTATGGCTTTGTCTGTCATACAAGGTGGGGTGGTGCAAAAAATAAATTCATATAAGGGAGCAAGGAAGTGTTCACAAATTCTTTGATATTTTGTACAGTATTTGTGCTCCCAAAGCACTTTGCAATAGATGTGGATTGTGGCATCGGCGGGCAACCAACCACACCCCATATTTGGGTACTTGTGAGCCATACACATTATGTCCAAGAGGTATTAGGACATATGGAAAATGGGAAAGGTTCCTGGTTGTGCTTGCGTAAATGCAGAGATGGCATCGGTGAGATTTTCAAATAATATGTCTGCCCAGTTGAATGAAACCCCCACATCTGCACAAAAATAAATTAGGGGCATGTATGATAGGGGGGAATTAGTTGCATCTAGCTCCCCATATAACCTATACAACATGGCCACCATATAATGGTAGGGTCTCCTTAAATTAGTCGTGGGCCTATACTTGAACTGCTTATCTGCCTTGTACTATCCAGGGAATAGATCTTTTGGTGTAAGTTCAAACTCGCTGAGGAGTTGACTATCCGATTTTTTGTTCCCAACTTCAATATGATAACATTTATCCAAATCATCAAGCCTGAATGATGCTATAGGTTCCTTTCTTGCATTACAAACATATCGACTATTTGTTTCTATGTTCTTCAAAATCCACAAAATGGTTTCTATGCAAGGGAAGACTGTTGGATGTGCTAGCACCCTGAAGATTCTTGATTTTCTGATGTTCTTGAATGCCTGGAGTTCATCTAGCTCTTCCAACTCCAAAAATAAGTTTGACTTCTTGAACATATAATAAACTTCTCCCCATTTTAAGGTCTCTCCATCCTTCTCTAGAAGTTCTGACATATCATCATTTATAGTCCCGACAATTTCTTCCTCTATTGTTTGCTGGGAGCTGCTAGATGGCTCAACCCCTATTGCTTTTGTTGTCTTCTTCTTTCACGGTGACATGTTTGAACCTGCAAAAAGGATAATTTTAGAGCACGTTCTTTTAAATACAATTAAATGATCGAACGATTATAAGAGTTACTGAAATTATCAAGACATAGCAACCCTGCTCTCTGAGGATTGAAAGGATGGATATTAGGCTTGAAAGTCTAAATCAAAGATTGGGGGAATAACTTATCTGATATAGATCGAAGAAGTTGGTATTAAGCTTTCCGATAAGAAGGTTGAAAGAGTGACGATCGAAGAAGTTAAGGACAACTCCTCTGATCGCATCAGAGGAGTTAGTAAGAACTCCTCTGATGAGGTCGAAAGAGTTGATCCAAACCTCTATGATATGTCATCGGACAAAACTATCATTAATGTCGAAGAGGTTGGAGCACTTAAAAGAAACTCCTCCAATCATATCAGAGGAGTTGAAAGTAACTCCTCCGATATGATCAGATGAGTTGTTTTCAATCGCTCTGAACTATGCGAAGGAGATAGTTTTAACTTTTTTGAACGCATCGGAGAAGTTAGTAATAACTTCTCCAATGTGTTCGAAGAGTTACTTTGAAAGCCTTCGGTTTAGAGTTATGGATTTTTTGCGAAAATGGCAAGGCGATCTAGGGAAAAACCACAACGAGTTTAGAGGGACGTGAGGAAAACCTAGAACCTTCTAGATCATGGTTTTTGTTCTCAGGGGAAAGCTTCAGGGCTTGCAATGATCAAGTGTAAGGGTGAAAATAAGGTATGTCGTGGTGAAGGAGAAGGGGTTGACCATGCATTCATTCCAGGGAAAGGAACCGTCTCTAAAAAGCGTAAGGTTGGAAAATGTTGGCAAAGGGGGGAGGGGGTAGTGGTCGAGAGTGAAGCAACAAGGAGTAGGGAAAAACACTATTGATCTAGGGAAATGGAGAAGGGAAGAAGGAGAAAACTAACAATAACAAAGACATAACCCTAACCTTATAATAGAAGAGAGGTGAGGTGCTCTTGCCTAGACTCTCCCGCCACGTGGTGAGTATGGATAGGTGAGATCTTTGAACGAAGTTCAACTCGGCACGTTTAACCTTCGGTTTCCTTTTTCGCTTGCAAATGGTCGGATGGCATAAACCTAACCATGTTCTATTTATATAGCCAAACGATCATTTATGGCATTAAATGTGGTGGTTGGGGTAGATTTAATCGGAGGGCCAAAGATGAATTTATCTGATAAGTTCGAAAGCCGAGATAGGAACTCTCTTGATGTGTTAAGAGGAGTTGAAGTTAACTCCTTCAAGCACATCAGAGAAGTTTCTCCTAACTCTTGCGATAACATTGCATATCGAAGCATATGAAAAGAATTCCTCTGAACTGTTCGGAGGAGTTTGAAGTAACTCCTCCAAACTGTTCGAAGGAGTTTGAAGTAACTCTGTTGACTTCAAATTTGGATTGCAACACCAAGTATTGATGACTTTTGTTTTTCCAAGTGAAACATGAGTTATCAAAATAATCTTGATATGGAGAGGGAGACTTATGAGGCTTTCTCTTAGGCTCAAAATATAAGGGGATCCATTTTTAGGGAGGTAAACAATATCAAATGAAAAATGGAGGGTTGTAGTGCTTGTCACAACAGGTCCTTAGTATCTCTTTGTTGGGCTTCTTGGGTTCCTTCTTTTCAAACTTCATAGAGAGTCCTTGTTCGATTGTTGCGGTATTCTTCACAATCAGATCTTTGGTGAGTAATTCCTGGGATAAGGCCTTAACTGGTGATCTTTTGTTGGGCTTCTTGGATTCCTTCTTCATTTCAGGTTTCATAGAGGGCCCTTTCTGGCTTCTTATGGGATTCACAACAATCAGCCTAGGTAAAGATTCAACAACTTTTGTGGGCATTTCCATGAGCAGGGTCTCCAGAAGCCCTTTATTGATATTTATGGTTTCCTTCTTGTTTTCAATTTTCATGAAAAGCCTTGGTTGGCTTGGTACAAGATTCACAAGAATCTGCTCACACAAAGCTTCATCAGCGTTTGTGGGTATTTCCATGGACATGTTCTCAATAGATTTTTTTTGGGCTTCCTGGTTTCCTTCTTCTTTTCAATTTTGACAGGGATCCCTTGCTCGCATGTTACCCAATTCACAATAACATCTGTTGGTTTTTCCATGGACAGAATCTCAACTAGCCCTTATAAACATAATGAGGATTGTGTGTGTGTGTGTGTGTGTGTGTGTGTGTGTGTGTGTGTGTGTGAGAGAGAGAGAGAGAGAGAGAGAGAGAGAGCACAATGACTTACTTATTTGTTTATTACATTAAATAATACATGCATTTATACAATCTTGAGCAGAGCTCAACCATCGATATTGATTAAAGATCAAGGGATCTCATTCAACCTATCCACTATCACAAACTATCTTATCTTATCTCCTTACCTTCTTGAGCCACACACTCAACTACTCCTTTGACTTATCTCTTACTTCCTCACATAGGTGTTGTTAGTCCCTAAAGTTGCACTTGACTGTGAAAGGGAAAGCTAGGGCATCATCAGGTTATTGCAATGGTATTTTTAAGGGTTTTTTGAATAGGTTTATTAGAAAATGGTTGAAAGTTGGTTCAAGGATTCAAATAAACATATAACTCAATGTAAAAGCTAGTAAATATCCCACTGATTTAGTAAATAGTAGTCACTTCAATAGATCATATGGTAAGGTAAATAAAGAAAAAAAGGTATGTGAGTATCTAGTTTGTCAACTCACACATGGATTTCTTATTTCAAAATATCATTAAGAAACAAGAACATGTACTTGAAAACAATCTTAATTGTGAACAAAAACAATAAAATGTTTGTTGTGTCACCCACAATCAAGAAGTCATATGCATTGCAACAGAATAAATGAATTCAAGTAAAAAAAAAATAGATAAATATGTGAAAGAAAATCTGACCATCAACATGCCTTTGCCATTTAGTATCAATATGGAATATAGGCTTGTCTTACAGTGGAGTTTTTTACAAAAAGGTCCTTGAATGCCCAACTAATCCACCCCTATACAATCTTACCTGTTTCTATTTAAAGCACACAGAGTATTCATATAGATCCTATTTTATAGTTTACAGTTTTACAATAGGATCATGTCAATGACTATTTCCTAGGAGTATAAAGCTCATACGAGCACTTCTAATGCCTATATTGTAGTAGGATCAACAACCAATCCAAATATAGATTAGAAAACAATTTTACAAAACTGGTAAACCCCACAAAAATAGGAATACTATCTTGTTGAGTTGATCCATCTGAGATGCCAAAAAGTTTCATTTGAACCAAGCACTATGAACCAAACTGCTCATCTTTACTTTATGAGTAATAACATCGAACAATCAAAACTAAGGCATAGTCTCCTTGAATTTTCATGGTATGATTAGTGCAATAGCCCTGGTGTCTATCTGTTTGAGCTTGGTTGTTAGCACAACATTATGCCAATATAATCTTATATTGGATTCCCTTACATTTAGAGGTATGAATGACATGTCATCATGTATGATCCATTGTCTTGTGCTCTTATAATGCACACAGGAGTGTTAAGATTCAAGTAAGGGTCCAAAATTGAGTTTTGGACTTGAAAACAGAGTTTTGCATCAACTTGAGTTGTGTTGATTAAGGTTGGTTGTCATTGATGTCAACCCTTGAAGAAAGATCTGTAGCACAAAGGTTTGGGTAATGGACCCAATAGTTTTTTATGTAAATATGACTCATTATTGTTTTGTCATGGTTGATAAGAAGTAAATATGGACGAACTCCAAAGTGGTCCCCTTATGGTGAAAGCCCTCACGGGAAGACGGTTTGTGGAGTAAGAGAACCCATGCTTAATTGTGGAATAATGAGATGAAGGAAAGTGAATTTGTCAGGGAAAATATCCTAGATGGATAGTTATTGTCATGTCATTTCCGGTGGTATGTGGAATGTCACATAATTCCTCACGGTTAGAGAGTTATGGCCATGAGAAGTTGGAGACCCCAGGTTTGGGTAATGGACCCAAGTTTGTTTGATGGGTAATAGTATGAGTTGTGATATATTTTTAGATAATACTATTCTATATGGATAGTACATGTCATGCCATTTCTCGTGGTATGTAGAACGTCATATAACTCCTCACGGTTTGAGAGTTATGGCCTTACGAAGTTGGAGGACCCTCATATGTCATCTAGAAGCCCCAAAAGGTCAAAGTAATCAAAGTGGTTTAAGAGATTTTAAAAGGTAAATAATAA
>ML777180.1:2258197-2273004 GCA_009831015.1 Picea engelmannii
TGATTAAGGTTGGTTGTCATTGATGTCAACCCTTGAAGAAAGACCCGTAGCACAAAGGTTTGGGTAATGGACCCAAAAGTGTTTGATGTAAATATGACTCATTATTGTTTTTTCATGGTTGATAAGAAGTAAATATGGATGAACTCCAAAGTGGTCCCCTTATGGTGAAAACCTTCACGGGAAGACGCTTTGTGGAGTAAGAGAACCCATGCTTAATTATGGAATAATGAGATGAAGGAACTTGAATTTTTCAGGGAAAATATCCTAGATGGATAGTTCTTGTCATGTCATTTCCAGTGGTATGTGGAACGTCACATAATTCCTCACGGTTAGAGAGTTATGGCCATGAGAAGTTGGAGACCCCAGGTTTGGGTAATGGACCCAAGTTTGTTTGATGGGTAATGGTATGAGTTATGATATATTTTCAGATAATAATGTTCTATATGGATAGTACATGTCATGTCATTTCTGGTGGTATGTAGAACGTCACATAACTCTTCACGGTTTGAGAGTTATGGCCTTACGAAGTTGGAGGACCCTCATATGTCATCTAGAAGCCCCAAAAGGTCAAAGTAATCAAAGTGGTTTAAGAGATTTTAAAAGGTAAATAATAAAGTGAAGTGATGAGTGTATTATAATTCAAAGTGAATACAAAATAAATTGTTTCAATAATAATGTTAATGGATAAATTAGAAGTGAACTCAACCCTAAAATAAGAAAAGTGGGGCCAAGTGACCTAGAAGATGTTTTTAAGGAAGCTACTTGGAGAGTATAAATAAGAGACAAGGCTCTCTCATTTGAAACACACTTGAGCATATTGAATATATATAGGTGTCTGAGGTATACAAATTATATCTAAGCCGAAATTCTAAGGAAATTGAAGAAAAGAAGGCCGAAATGCAAGGAAGGATAAATTCTTTTGATGGTGCTTTCTAAGGTATATTATTTTCAGGTCATCTCACCATTTTCGCTATAACTTTTTTTCTATAATGATTCAGATCCTGAAATTGCTATGCAACTGAGAAAACATATCCAAGTATCTGTGGTTAAAAATTCATCTTGTGGGTCGTTGTATTTTGGTAGTTACACTCTATGGAAAATAGGGTTTGTGGCAAGTCCTGAAACTAGTCAAAATCAGGTGTTTCGGGTAAAAACGTCATAAATTCTTCATAACAGATCCAAATTCAGTGAGACCAAATGTGTTGGTTAGGGTACAGTCTGCAGTATGCTATGTAACAATTTTTTATCATTTCATCAAACATTTTGTTCGGGGCACGCTCTACAAGGTCACTCTCTAGAATAAGCCAGAATTCAGCAAGGTATGTCATTTTTGCTATAACTCTTTTTCTGAGAGGTTCCAAGTAGTGCCACTTGGAGGAATTACATAAAACACACTAAAGAACATTGTATATTAGTTTCAGATCTTTATACATTACAGTTTCAAAGTTATGATTACTTCAAGTAAGGGTTGTTGACTAATCCAAAACTAGGCATGTGAGACTAAAGAAAAGTTTGATGAAAATGTTAGTCTTTTGTTTTTAAAGTGAAGGAAGGTTTGCAGGAATGTGATCATATACACCAGGTCTATTACAGAGCTACAAATCAGATTTGGATGATGAAATTGATGAGGTCTTTTGGTTGAGGTACATGTTGAGTACATGGTTGAGACAAGTAGTTGATGAGTTGGCGCACATACATGAGGTGTATAGTTGATGATGTTGGTACATATTGATGAGTCATAGTTGATGAGTAGTTGACACATGATTGGTACATACTTGGTACATGGTTGGATGCACTTGTTTATGGTACAGGTTGATTACAGGTTGGTGCATGGTGGATGCACTTGTTTATGGTACATGTTGATTACAGGTTGGTGCATGGTTGATGCACTTGTTTGTGGTACAAGTTGATTACAGGTTGAGGTACAGGTTTATGCATGGTTCAAATTTATTGGTACATGTTTACAACGGTATATCTCACGGTGATAGTGTGACAGTGGTTCCATCATTCTACTTCTACTTCAGGGTGGCAGGACGGGGCAAGGACAAGTGGTTGTAGCCACCTTCCAGTTGTAGCCGGAGAACATTGGGGGTTGTAGCCTCCTTCTGGTTGTAGCCAGAGATTTGGGGAGTTGGAGCTTCCCTCATGTTGTAGCCTGAGAAACTAGGGGGTTGGAGTTGCAGTTGGAAAACAAAGGAAGTTGGTGCTTCCAATGAATGTAATTCTTCAAGACATAAGAAAAAACATTATGTGGTTCTCCTGATTTGGGTTTCCACGTAAAACACTGGTGTACTGTGTATGTGTGTGATTGTTTATTTATTACTGCTCATTATTGGATAAAAATTCTACATTGATATAACATTTGAAGAAAAATTATTATAATTACGTTATCACTGATTCACCCCCCCTCTCGGTAATCCAACAAGTTGAATACTGAAAATGCACTATAGATTATACACAAGTAGTCATGATGAAATATGAAGGTTGATAATTGAAGTATCTTACATGTTTGACAACCCTACATTACTATATTTTTTCATACCATTATCATCTGCAAGTATCGAACTTGCTATAATGCCACTTTCCTTGATTTGCATTGTCTCTATGCTAAGTTAATCAGAGTTCCTCGCGAGTTGATTGTTACTTAGGGCATTTTTTTTCTACTTAAAACGTGTTAATTGTTCTTCATGAGTTGAATAATATTGCTACAATGTTATATTTTCAATTAAAACCTTAAAAAACTCAAAGTTTACAAAATATGTCAAAACTGCTCTTTTTACTCATAATGCAAATCAAGCCAACATGTCTTAGTAAATTGCACATTAACCCTAGAAAAATGCACACCTATGGAAATATTGATTATCAAATTGTATTATTTCACATGGTCAACAACCCCTCATAGCAATATTTCCTCAATTTGTCTTCACATGTAATATCTAGGTTTTCCAAAATCCCATTTTTCAACGATTTTCATTGTTTTTTTAGTGCTAGAAAAATGCACACTTCGATTTGAATATGAACCCAAATCGCCATATGATGATTTTATAGGATTCTCCATCATCTCCATTTTTTTTACATAGGGTTATATTTCATGAATAGATCCATAAAACGTTTGTTCTAAATGAACATGAATGTTGAGAAACGGGGTGAAATGCAAGCTAGGATTTTGAATAGCCCCTAAGCATGACATACATCATTTATGTAACAATGAAACAACACATATGCCTCAAAAATCAATAAGCCACATAATTACAATATTACAAAGTCATCGTGATAATTACAACTTAGCCAAATTTGGAAAAAATAAATTATCATTATAAATTAGGTGACTCAACAAAATGCATGGATTAAATGTTCGAATTCATGATTTTTGAAATGATGGTACAAATGTGGATAATTTCACCTTTCCAATAATTCATTATTTCCATAATTTTAATTACTATATCTATTTGCAAGTACCGAATATGCCAAAATGCCACTTGCTTCAATTTACACTGTTCAATAAGCCAAGTTAACTAGTCTTCACCAAAATGCATGTCAAGGTAAAACCGTTGACTATTATTTTGATTGGAAAATTTCAGAATGTTCGTCATGACATGATTGACCTTCCTAAAGTGCTATATCAATTTAAACATTAAAAACTATACTTTTACAAAATACATCAAAATTGTGCTTTTTACATACAATGTAAATCAAACCAACATGGCTTAGTAAATTTCATGTTGAGCCTATAAAAATGAACGCATGTGGAAATATAAATGTACCATAGTGGAGTATTTCACATGGTTAACAACCTCTAATATCATTATTTCCTCAATCTATCATCACCTGTAAGATGTAAGACTTCCAAAATTCCATTTTTCAAATATTTTCTATGTTTTTTATAGTGTTAGAAATATGCATTTTGTCCTTACAAAAACGCATGGCATGTTGCATATGAACTCAAATCATGATCTAAAAATTGTATGTGATTATTCACAATCTCCTTAATATTTCCATAGGTCATATTTCATGAATAGATTACTAAAAGGCCTTTATTCTAAATGAACATTACTAATTAAAAACAAGACGAAATGCAAGCCAAAATTTGATCCGTTCACAAAAATGCACTTAAGCCTCATTACGACTCCAAATTTTGATTATCAAATTTATTAATGTTATTGACATTCTACTCCTTTATACATTGTTATTTTTTCACTTTGAATTTAACAAATTATTGTTAATATGCAAAAACAATCACAAAACTACCAATTTAAATCAGCATCGAGTTCCTTGGAAAAGAGGTTCCTTAGAAAAAACCCCACAAACTCTAGACAAATGAATTATTTAGATAAAAAAATTACTTAACTCTATTAGTTCATGTTTTCCACCAACCCATTTGTTCAATTCTCTAAAACTATCTCCCATTGAAATATATGGATATTACAAAATAAATTGAACATTGTTTTTGTACTTTTCAAAAAATGCAAGCATTTATCATTAAAATACATATAGATAATATATTTTAAACACACATCAAATTCAAAAAAATTTATGGAATTTTTATTTCAATTCTCTAAAACTATCTCAAATTGAAATATGTGGATATTACAAAATAAATTTAACATTGTTTTTGTACTTTTCAAAAAATGCAAGCATTTATCATTAAAATACAGATAAATAATATATTTTAAACACATCAAATTCAAAAAAAAATTATGGAATTTTTATTCAATTATCTACAAACCTATTTCACCCCATGTCATAATTTCATTCATAAACTCTATTGTACTAAAATAAACCTTATTTCAACCAATTAGAAAATGCTTTTAACTGCATACCTAGAGTAAAGTAGGCATGCACATGTCTTGTAATTTAAACTAGAAGTACCACCAAGCCTTCCACACATATCTAATAATTCAAAATCAATTAGGATAGCTTATCTGAGAATTCATTTTTTTCTGACCATTGTTTCATATGAGAATGAGTGACAAATCTACATATTGATTATTTAAGTTTGCATGTCAAAAAGCACTAACCCTTATTGATGCAGCGGATTTTGGAAAAACACTTTTCATGTAAAGTCAAGTCATACAAGTATTATTGGAAAAACACATTTATCAAGTAAATCTCAAATTTTCTTTATAAAAAAATATTATCTTGGTTTGAAAATTGAGTTCGAAGTTAATATTACTAGCTTTTATATCTTTGTTAAAATTCAACATAAATCTTCTTGTGTTAGTTTAAAAGCTCTAATCATAAAATGTTTCTTCATTTTATAGTAAAACTTTGTGGATAAATCCAATGGATGTTTTCCCACATTCATGGATGACATCCCTAGTAAACCCATTAATGTAGACTAATGAGTCTAACCAAGAGAGATTCAAACAAGGAACTTGTTGGTATATAGTTGACCAAATGCCCAACAACATTAACGACAATTGGTTGAGCTAACCCCATGGACTACATATATATGTTTTTTTATTTTTATTTTTTTAATGGAACATTTCCTCAAACTCTCGAGGGACTTCCTCACATACTGTGAATGGTACCTCAAGTAATTTCCATTAATAGAGAACTTGTGTACCTAACCCAAATGGACCCAAGTGGATTCAACCTTGTAAACTCCTTGGCCAACATGGCTTTCGCATGACAAGTCAAATCACTTATGCAAGTCAAATCACTTATGCTGACCCTTGGAATACCCTTGAAACATATATACCCTTAGAATATATATATGCTGGCAAGTAATATTTTATATGAAGTATCTTATTCAAGTGGATTAGCTCCATCTAATTGAACAAACTATTTCAAATTGTGAGATATTTGAATAAATTATTTGAACTAATTGTTTCAAAGCCAAATTCATCATAAAGTCTCCAATTCTAATCTAGTTAAAGTTCATGTTCAACTAAATTTTGTTAAATTACCAACGACTAATATTACTTAAAAGTTAAACCATCCTCTTCATAAATATTACAACAAAAATAAAATTCTACAAAATTAATTAATTATATATATATATAACATCTAGTATAAGGTGTCCACCGAGTCCCCTCTATTAGAGTGGGTTAAGTATACATGTGAACCCAAACTCCATAAACTAAATTTGTCTTTATAGAACGGTTGTTGGATTCCATTTGCATTTATTAACAAAAGAGAGTCCTTTCAAATGAAAAAATATTAAACTTGAACATGACAATGACATTGATATAGATTAGTATTAAAAAATAAAGAAATTTAAGATAAAAATATTGGTTAATAATATTTTTTTATTTTTTTTTAAATGTATGTCAAATGTTTATGGATTTTGAGTTATTAATATATTTCTTTATATTCACAAGTTTTGGGTTATTGATATATTTTTTAAGATTAAATTTTAACCAATTAAAAAAAAAGTAAGATTTACTCGTATTTTTGTTTAAATATATTTTTTATTTTAAAAAAATATAATTCAATTTGATATCATAAAATCTGAATGAAAACACAATTACTGAATTTCTGAAACTTTAAAGATTTCGTGTAATGAGTCAACTTACGACGCATAAAAGTGCATCATTTTCTCATTTCCCGTGTTAAAATTTTTGGGTCGCGAACTCAATTCTAGAAAGATCTAATGCATCCTGTCATGCTTATACGTGTTAAAATAGTTTGCCTTGAATTTGTTTTCAATGCACTGAATTTTCTTCATAAAATTTGAAGAGGTGTGTTCGGAGGTTCTGGACATTACCACACAGAGATGTCAGTTTGTGCAACAATGGTGAAATACAAAATGAGAGCAGAGAATGAAGATAAAAAGGAAAATCATATTACATCCAATTCCTTATGTAATACTGTGTAGGCTTTCTTCTTTTCGAAGTATCTTGTACTTTCCTGTAAAAAAAATTGAGAGAAAAGTAAGTTTGCAATAGAAAAAGATTAAATGCGAGGCTAACAAAAAAAGAGTTTTTATAATTTGGATTTTCTTTTATTTTTTCCAGCAATTTCATTAATATTTAGATATATAAGAATTGTTGGAATTGTAATTGTTTGTTGGTGGATTTACATTTATTTCAATATCCACCTTAAATAAAATAATTCTAAGAGCTACTTACTAGGGAGATGTGTAATTCCTTCCATGCTCAACATGGATTTGACAAGTGGAATCCATCTTAACTCTAGATCTATCATGGGCCAAGACACATCAAATCTCTCAAGTGCAAACCTTTTTTTAGAGCACAAAACTAAACTTAGGAAAAATTTCCACCTTAAGGGATTTAATGCCTTCCTACTCATGATAGATCCGGAGCTAAGATGGATCTATGTTGGTGGTTAAAACATTTGGATGGTGCATTGCTTAGTATAAGGGAGATGTGTAATTCCTTATGTGCTCAACATGGGTTGATAGGCATCAAATCCTTGGAGATGCAAACCTTTTTTTAGAGCACAAAACTAAACTTGAGATAAGATTTTCACCTCAAGGAATTTGATGTCTCTTGGCCCACGATATATCCGGAGTTAAAATGGATTTTGGTTCATTTGAGTTGTGCTTTGCTCAATATAGGGAAGATGTGTAATTCCTTCGGTGGTCCACATGGAGTTGACAAGTGGCATATAAAACATGAGAAAAGGTTTACAACCTTAATGGATTCAAGATCCTCTCAACACATGATAGATCCAGATTCAAGATTGAGCAACACAAACTGAAATTTTCTAACCATCAGCATAGATCCATCTTAACTCTGGATCTATCATGGGTCCATCAACTCCAAGTGAATAATTATTTTAGATTTAAAAACTTAGGGAATTGTTTGCAACATTGAATGATTTGATCCCTCATGCCACATGATGGACGCAGAGTTAAGATGAATCTATGTTGATGGTTAAAACATTTCAGTTGTGCTTTTCTCAATATGAGAAAGATGTGTAATTCCTTTATATATATGCATTGAGAGGGATAAGTCTCTTGAAGTGAAAACTTCTTTTAGATTATAAAAACATGAGGTAAGCTTTGCAACCCCAATGGGTTTGATCCCTCTTGATACAAGATAGATTCAGATTTAAGATTGAGCAAAACACAATTGAAATTGATCCATCTTTAACTCAGAATCTATCATGCTCTTAGGAGGTGTAGTGTCCCCAAGGCCAAGCCCCGTTGTAAACCATGTTTTGAAATGAATTGTAATTATGTTTTATAGGCTGGTGAGCCAAGTTTTGTATAACTAGTAGGCTTATGTGGTTGTTAGGCCAGGGAGCCTAAGTGTTGAAGGCCAAGAGCCTGCTAATGTACTTGTATGTATGCAGAATGATTAATAAAATATAAACACCGCCAGGTGCAGACCGACCACGATGAATGAGTGAAGGGGGACTGAGTATCCACAGAGTGGGCAAGGAATTAGGGGCTGGAGGTGGGAAAAAAGGGGCTAAGTGTTGAGCCTAGGGGGGCTTAAGCCTTGGGAATAATATTTTAATATTATTCCAAAAGAGAAGTGCATTATATGTTTTAACCTAAGTCCTTTTGAAGGACATGAGATTTCCAAATGGTGGGAGGCACGCACGTTGCCGGAACGCATGCAGTCGCATGGGCGACAAGTGTCAACCCTGACCATGCAATAGAAAGCCGCGATGAGCCGTGTTGGGGGTTCTCTTATCCATTTTCGACTCAGGGACTGCCAGAGGGAAGGGATTTGACCCCTGCAGAAACACCCTCGTACATCTTCTGAACCGTCTGAACCTGCGTTGACCCTTGCGTGGATTGTCTGTCACGCATTCCCGACACCATAGCGTGAGTCTATCCTGGGTAGGGCGGATGGGAAACGACATTCGACCGGGGGAAAGAAGGAGAGAGCCTGTGTATGTCTCTGCAAACCCGTGTACACCCTCCGTGGGGAGAGCCGAGAAGACTGTGCTCAGTTGATGAAAAGCCCAATTCATCCTCCCATTCTGCACCAGAGAATCTGTGTAAATTCCCTGCGGAAATTGCTTCTCACGCAATTCCGAAAATCAACACCGTGAGACCTTGCCGCCATTGTTGAGCTTGTTTGAGATGTTTGAGTCTGTATTCCCGGTTGACTATCGTGGTCATGCAGATGTGGATTAGCGCATGAGTTGTTGTCCAGTGCAGGTGGTAATTGTGCCTGTGTGTGATCTCTCTCTAGGTGAGGGAGGTGGATGTTGTTGGAAGAGGTTTCTTCCAGAGAGTGTCCAGCACTAGTTTCAGGCTCTGAGACTTCCTGATCCGGCCTGTTGCCGAGACCCAGAGAGGGAGTTTAGCACCGATGGACTGTGCGTGTGAAAGTGTATACTCCCGGGCGGAACAGGCATGTGGGGAATGAGAGTCTGGTAGTAGTGGGCGTAAGATGGCATCTTTGGGAAGAACCTTTCCAGATACTTTTGTGTTGTTTTCCCTGTAACCTCGGCCTAGACTAGAATTCCTTGCCTTGGGGTGGAGCTCAGTCTCAGCTCGGGGGTGATCCACTGCTGAGTTGATGAGCAGTGTGGTCTAAGGCTGGGTGGTTCGTGGAAGGCCTGCGCTTGGTTGGTGATTTCTACAACTGTTAAAAGATAAGTATCTGAATTATGCTTTGATCATGTTTTGCATGACTGAGTTGTTTATGTATCATGTTTTCTGCTGTGTATATGAATTAATATGATAAGGCTAAATGCTTGTTGAATATAGCAGTAATTCATATGTTCTACTCTGAGTTAAATGTATTATTTTGCTTGAATGCATGTGGTTATAAAAATTCCAGTATGAGTTATGTAAAAATCCGTGTACAGATTGATTAGAAGAGGTTTGAAAGTCTCGGTAGTGAAAATGTACACTACAAATTGGTATCAGAGCGAAGGTTTCGACACTGAGCCTAGATGGGTCAGTGGAGCGGTCTTTGGACTGAGAATGCGAGGGGAAATTGAGTCGGGAGGACCAATTTTGGACCCTGGTTTTCTCCGAAGCGTCAAAGAGACACTCGACAAGTTTTATTAAGAACTCAGGAGGTTTAGTGGTGCAGTGAAACTGCAGCCGATGTGGTCTACGACCACGGAGAGACAGGTCTCTACACCAATGGTGTTAGAACCTTAGGATCCGTTCGGGAGGGAAGGCGAGCCCTCGTGACCGTCGGATCTGGAAAAATGTGCGTAAGGATTAAAATTCCTTTGGAAATGGCAGAAGGGTGTGGAAATCGCGATATGCGAAATCCCGAGTTAGTTAGAAACCATCTGAGCCGTCAGATCTCAGCCGAGAAACCCAACAGCCGTTGGATCTGCCGGGAGGTGTCTGAAGGTTAAACCTCAGAAACTAGGGGCGAAAGCTCCGAAACAGATCTAAATCGTCTGAAAGACGGAGGACACGTGTCGCGAGATCGCCCATATCGAGGATTCGGACATCGGGGGTCAGAAGGGGAAGTCTTTCGACTTCGCGAGTGGCGAAGTCGCGAGAGAATCAGGGCCGTCCATCTGAGGAGGACAGTGTGGGCCATAGCAAGGCCGGTGAGTGGAATACTGGTGGCACGAAGCCTCGGGATCTCGCCACGAGAAGTTCCGAAGTATTGGCGTTAGGATTCGCGAGTCGCGAAGTGCCGAGAGACGAGGTTCGTGTGGCAGAGCATAAGGTGGAACCCCTGTGGTCGACGGGTGGACACGCGTTGCCTGGAGATAGGAGTCGACACTCCGTTGAATTCTCACATCTCGGGGATTCGCGGAGTAGGAGGGTGAAAGCTCGACGGTTCAACCGGCGAGGTTGCGAGGTTGTGAGAGGCGCTGACATTTAAGCCTAGCCTACGGTTACATGTGGAGAGGGCACTAACAAAGAAAAGAGCCATACCTTTGTCGCATCTCGGGTATCGACGGTTAGAGGAAAGGAGTCGAGGGTCTTCGACTCACGAACTCGCGAGATTGCGAGTTGCGAAAAGGGTGACTTGGGTTTCGTATATTTAACCGTCGGATCTTCGTGGACCGAGATTCCGAAGTTCCGAAACCCCAGAAATTGTAGATCCAGACAGAGCTTAGAGAACTTTGTGAAGTTGAAATGTCTTTTGTTCTTGTTCATATTAGTTATAAATGTCGTGGATTGTTCCTGAAGTTTAATGGCCTAACAAATTTTGAATTTAATTGCACAGTGCGTGTGCAGAATTCAACGAAGGCCAGAACTCCAGTTAAGCAACGCCGAGTATGGAGTGGGGAAGAGTGCAACGTACCCCTGAAATGGAAGACGAACGGGAAGAAAAGGATGTTAACTTATGAGTCGAAGGATCGAACTCCAATGGGCACGGAAAAGAGATGAATAAGGAAGGACATATGATGCAACTCATCGAAAGATTGCAGAAAGATGCCCAGGCTCGCCTAGCTGATAGCCGAAAGCTCATGAAAGTTCGGGATCGACAAGGTGAATTCAATTTAAAATTGTTGAAGAGCCTGGAAAGAATAGAAAAGAAATTGGAAAAGGGGAGTGACACAAGCAGATCAAGAAGTGTCAGGACCCTTGAGGGGAGAAGGAGATCGAGGAGTGGTAACAGACATTACCGTCTCTCTCCGAAGCATTCTGGCAAGGAGACATACAGTAGTTCAAGCCCATCCCCTTCAAGAAGAGACCGAAAATCGGGAAAGGATGAATTGAAAGGGGAAATGAACAAGATTAAGCCTCCAACATTCGATGGAGAACATAAGAAGGAAGAAGATGCTGAGACCTGGTTGCTTGGCATGAAGAAATACTTCCAATTGCAGAATTATTCCACCCATGCAGAAGGAAGAATTGCAATGTATCAACTGAAAGGAAAAGAATCCATGTGGTGGGATCAGTTTGTGCAGGTGCAGCACATCAGAGAGAAAGAGGTCACTTGGAAAAAATTTAAGAGGTATTTTGAGAAAAAATACCTGACTAAAAGATACTATGACAGAAAGATGAAGGAGTTCTTCGAACTCAAGTTGGGCAGTATGACCATGGATGAGTATGAACGAAATTTTCTAGAACTACTGAAGTATGTTCCATTCATCAAAGACGAGGCTGTTAAAATTCAGAGGTATCTGAGTGGACTGCCACCTTCCATTGGTGATAAGATTTAATATGATGATCCTAAGACTATGGAAGAAACAATAAGAAGAGCGAAATGCTTATACGAACAACAAAGAGAAAAGCCTACTTTTCGGAAGGCTTGGGATAACCAGAAGAGGTTTAAGAAAGAAGAGAGGCAGAAAGGAGACAAGCCTCCCTTTTTCAGAAACAGTCTTCAAGGACAGCCATCGTTTAGAGAGCCGAGAAGGACTGAAGAGGGTGCACAAAGACAAACACCGACGCCCATTCAGTGTTGGGGTTGTCAAGGAAACCACAAGTACCGAGATTGTCCCCATAAAAATGGTAAGGCGAGAATTGTACATACTGTTCAGCAAGCTGAAATAGTGGAGGATATGGGCAGCAGAATGTCGAGGATCTACGCAGCCCTGGACAACAAACAAGCAGAATTCCAATCGCACATGATTGAAGTGGAAGGTATGATTAACAACCGACCCCTTGTTATTTTAATTGATTCAGGGGCTAGCCATAGTTATGTAGATCCTAGAGTGGTGGAAAGTTTGCATCTAACGAGAAGCAAACATGAGAAGTCTTGGTTAGTACAGTTAGCCACATGGACCAAGAGGAAGGTCACTGAATTGGTTAAATCCTGCTCAGTGGACATGAAAGAAATGAGCACTAAGGCTGAATTGAACATTCTGCCTTTAGGTTCCTATGATTGCTTAATTGGGATGGACTAGTTGGACCAGCACCATGCCCTTCTGGATTGTCGTAACAAGAGGTTCACATGTCTGGACGAGGAGGGAAATCAGGTAACAGTCCAAGGAATTCCCAGAGTCGTGGCTGTGAGGAAAATTTCAGCCATACAACTGAATAAGTGTTACCGGAAAGGCTGTCAATTATTTGCAGCTCGGGTGGAAGAAGCATCCCAAGATGTAGTATCGAATTTGGAAGACCATGAAGTACTCAAGGGGTTTAGGGACGTGTTTCAGGAGGTGCATGGACTACCTCCGAGGAGGGACATCGATTTTTCTATAAATCTGATGCCTGGAACAACTCCAGTTTCGAAAGCTCCTTACAGAATGAGTACGCCAGAGCTGAAAGAGTTGCAATTGCAGCTCGAAGAGCTACTAAAGAAAGGTTACATTCGTCTCAGTGTGTCACCGTGGGGAGCCCCAGTCCTATTCGTGAAAAAGAAAGATGGGACGTTGAGGCTGTGCATTGACTTTCAGCAGTTGAATAAGGTCACAGTGAAGAACAAGTATCCTCTGTCGAGGATTGACGATCTTTTCGATCAGTTGAAGGATGCAAAAATATTTTCGAAAATAGATCTCCGATCTGGATATCACCAAGTGAGAATAAGGGATGAGGACATCAACAAGACTGCCTTCAGAACAAGGTACGATCATTATGAGTTTACAGTGGTGCCGTTTGGATTGTCCAACGCACCTGCTGTCTTCATGTGCTTAATGAATGGAGTGTTCAGAAATTATCTGGACAAATTTGTCATAGTCTTCTTGGACAATATCTTGGTGTATTCCAAGACAGAGGAAGAACACGAACAACACCTGAGAATGGTGCTACAGGTGTTGAGAGAACACCAGTTGTACGCAAAACGGAGCAAGTGCTCCTTTTACCAAAGGCATATCCATTACTTGGGGCATATAATCTCTGAAGAAGGGATCGTTGTGGATCCTGAAAAGGTACAGGCCATTCGAGAATGGCCAGCACCAAGGAATGTGACAGAAGTTAGATCTTTTATGGGTCTGGCCAGCTACTATAGAAGGTTCATAGCCGGATTCTCAAGGATAGCGCATGATATCACTTCCTTGCAAAGGAAGAGAAAGAAGTTCCAGTGGACTGAAGAATGTGAGAGCAGCTTCCAGCAATTAAAACAGTTGCTAACTAGTGCTCCAATCCTAAAGATTGCAGATCCAGACAAGGATTATGTAGTGTGCACAGATGCGTGTAAGGAGGGGCTGGGAGGAGTTCTCAGCCAAGAGGGATTTGTAATTTGTTATGAGTCCCGAAAGTTGAAGGAACATGAGAAGATCTACGCCACTCACGATTTAGAGCTAGCAACAATCGTCCACACCTTGAGGAAATTGAGACATTACCTCATGGGCAAGAAATTCGAATTAAGAACAGACCACAACGGTCTGAAATATTTATTTGATCAACCAACCTTAAATGCCAGGGAAATTAGATGGCTGGAATTTCTGTGTGAATATGACTTTGATATCAAGCATATCAAAGGGAAAGAAAATAAGGTGGCTGATGCACTCAACAGAAAAGTGCATGAATTACATGCTACAACCATTAACATGTACCAAACTGAGATGAAAGACAGAATTTTAGAAGCTGCAAATGCTGATTTGCAGTACAAAAATCTTGTAGCAAAGCTACAATAGCGTGAGAGACCACAAACCCAGGAAAGTTACACTTTGGGAACTAGTGGTTTACTTCTGTATAAAAACAGAGTGTATGTACCTAATGACCGAGAATTGAAGCTGGCAACTCTAAAGGAGATGCATAACGTGGCTTATGTTGGACATCCTGGATATCAGAAGACTGTGGCAACAGTCAAAAGGCATTATTTTTGGCCGGGTTTAAAAAAAGAAATTGTTGAATACATCGCCAGATGTATGGAGTGCCAAAAGGTTAAGGTTGAGCATAGACACCCAACAGGGTTGCTACAACCTTTACCTATTCCTGAATGGAAATGGGACGTGGTAACAATGGATTTTATCACAGGATTGCCCAGAACAAGCAAGCAACACGATTCAATCATGGTGGTGGTGGACAAGCTTACTAAAGCTGCCCATTTTATTCCACTGAAAAC
>ML777180.1:2273883-2284266 GCA_009831015.1 Picea engelmannii
TGCAGATGTTGTGTAAAGCTGCACTGAGGACAGTGCAAAAATAAGGGGAGGGGGATTGTAGTGTCCCCAAGGCCGAGCCCCGTTGTAAACCATGTTTTGAAAGGAATTGTAATTATGTTTTATAGGCTGGTGAGCCAAGTTTTATATAACTGGTAGGCTTATGTGGTTGTTAGGCCAGGGAGCCTAAATGTTGAAGGCCAGGAGCCTGTTGATGTACTTGTATGTATGCAGAATGATTAATAAAATATAAACACCGCCAGGTGCAGACCGACCACGATGAATGAGTGAAGGGGGACTGAGCATCCACAGAGTGGGCAAGGAATTAGGGGCTGGAGGTGGGAAAAAATGGGCTAAGTGTTGAGCCTAGGGGGGCTTAAGCCTTGGGAATAATATTTTAATATTATTCCAAAAGAGAAGTGCATTATATGTTTTAACCTAAGTCCTTTTGAAGGACATGGGATTTCCAAATGGTGGGAGGCACGCACGTTGCCGGAACGCATGCAGTCGCATGGGCGACAAGTGTCAACCCTGACCATGCAATAGGAAGCCGCGATGAGCCGTGTTGGGGGTTCTCTTCTCCATTTTCGACTCAGGGACTGCCATAGGGAAGGGATCTGACCCCTGCAGAAACACCCTCGTACATCTTCTGAACCGTCTGAACCTGCGTTGACCCTTGCGTGGATTGTCTGTCACGCATTCCCGACACCAGAGCGTGAGTCTATCCTGGGCAGGGCGGATGGGAAACGACATTCGACCGAGGGAAAGAAGGAGAGACCCTGTGTATGTCTCTGCAAACCCGTGTACACCCTCCGTGGGGAGAGCCGAGAAGACTGTGTTCAGTTGCTGAAAAGCCCAATTCATCCTCCCATTCTGCACTAGAGAATCTGTGTAAATTCCCTGCAGAAATTGCTTCTCACGCAATTCCGAAAATCAACACCGTGAGACCTTGCCGCCATTGCTGAGCTTGTTTGAGATGTTTAAGTCTGTATTCCCAGTTGACTGTAGTGGTCATGCAGATATGGATTAGCGCGTGAGTTGTTGTCCAGTGCAAGTGGTAATTGTGCCTGTGTGTGATCTCTCTCTAGGTGAGGGAGGTGGATGTTGTTGGAAGAGGTTTCTTCCAGAGAGTGTCCAGCACCAACTTCAGGCTCTGAGACTTCCTGATCCGGCCTGTTGTCGAGACCCAGAGAGGGAATTTAGCACCGATGGACTGTGCGTGTGAAAGTGTATACTCCCGGGCGGAACAGGCATGTGGAGAATGAGAGTCTGGTAGTAGTGGGCGTAAGATGGCATCTTTGGGAAGAACCTTTCCAGATACTTCTGTGTTGTTTTCCCTGTAACCTCAGCCTAGCCTAGAATTCCTTGCCTTGGGGTGGAGCTCAGTCCCAGCTCGGGGGTGATCCACTGCTGAGTTGATGAGCAATGTGGTCTAAGGCTGGGTGGTTCGTGGAAGGCCTGCACTTGGTTGGTGATTTCTACAGCTGTTAAAAGATAAGTATCTGAATTATGCTTTGATCATGTTTTGCATGACTAAGTTGTTTATGTATCATGTTTTCTGCTGTGTATATGAATTAATATGATAAGGCTAAATGCTTGTTGAATATAGCAGTATTTCATATGTTCTACTCTAAGTTAAATGTATTATTTTGCTTGAATGCATGTGGTTATAAAAATTCCAGTATGAGTTATGTAAAAGTCCGTGTACAGATTGCTTAGAAGAGGTTTGAAAGTCTCGGTAGTGAAAAATGTACACTACAGGAGGGATCAAGTGCAAGTGAAAACTTCTTTTAAATTAAAAAAAAACTAGAAGAAAGGGTTGCAACCTTCATGAATTTGATCCCTCTCCCCTCATGATAGATCCAGAACGAAACTATACTGGTTTATTAAAATATAGATTCAATGTCATCAAAAACCCTTATTATATCTAGATTATGTAATCTGTATAATTCTAACACCTCATAATTGGATTTGAAACAAAAAATGATACAATAAAATTTTTTTTATGATAGAAAGTCTAAATCCTAAATCTTAACATGTTTAAACTAAACTTTTATATATATATAAACTTAAATACTTAAAAATGAACTCCAAGGGCCTGTCTGTGCCTTTTATATATATATAAACTTAAATACTTAAAAATGAACTCCAAGGGCTTGTCTGTGCACTGCTGCATTTATAGCCAAGTTTGTACCTCTAGTTTATCCTATGAATCTATTCTACGTCGCTATTAAAAAACACATAACAATTAACCGCATTACGCATTACCTCTTGGTACGTGTGCATGGCTTCCTCTTTAAGTAGGTTTAACAAGAGTTGATTGTCCTTACTTTTTGCTTCCTCCACCAGTAGTCTACGTCCTTCAAAAATTTTGCTGAGAAGCAAATTCGAATTCTCCAAGTAAAAAATTTGTCATAAATATGGAATACAATACTCTGCTGACATACAAATGCATCTTTAAGCCATGATACTAGAGTTCTGTCTTACATTGTTTCCAATAATTGGCCTCTGATCAGACAATAACAAGGATATCGTTTCTCAAATGCCTGGATATACTCGCTGAATCTGTAAACAACAAATTTATTGCACGTTAATCCCCTGTCATTAACATAACTCCTTTAGATATGTTGGAATCATAAAGATGATCAGTATAGATTTGTAAGTAATAAGTACACATATATGAAATATTGACAGAATAAAAAAAAATTATTTGGATTAGCATTTACATCTTTAAATTTGAGAGATAATAAAATAAAATTTTGTTTTGATCTGAGTGTTAACTTGGAGAGGTTTGTTTGTATTAAGCATCATGCAATTAGTTAATGATTAACTCTTAGTTAATGATTAACTCTTAGTTAATAATTAACTCGCTGTTTGATAAATCATATCGGTTTGATATACATTATTCACCATCCAACAAGATGAAAAGACACTGAGCTAATGATTGGATGACTGGATATGTATGTGTTCAAAAGACACTAAATCCAAAAACTGTTTGATACATTAGATTCAATCAACATTAAGATTATGATACATTAGATTCATGGAGCAATAAGTACCAAACTAGGCAGCTATGTATGTTCAGCTATGCAGCATCATATCTGAATAAACTTACTGAGATCCAATGGTGCACAACCTACCATACAGAGAACTAAATGCTCTGTAGCGAAGTACTTATATGTATGGTATATTGATCAATATCATTATCTTATTATTATTATGAAATATTGAATATGTATTTAATTTTTTTTTAGTTCTTAAGTACCATCAAAACTAAATAAACTTATTGGAATCTAATGGTGCATAACTTACTATACAAAGATCACTACCTTATTATTATGAAATATTGAATTAAAGGTTGATATGTATTTAATATTTTTTTTGGGTAGTTTTTAAGTATCATTATTATGAAATATTGAATTAAAGGTTGATATGTATTTAATTTTTTTTTGGGTAGTTTTTAAGTATCATCAAATCTAAATAAACTTATTGAGATCCAATAATACATAACCTATCATACAAAGGATTAAATGCTCTGTATTCAAATACTTATTGAACAGGTAATATACATTATGTATTGATCAATATCACTACCCTATAATCATGAAATGAATAAAAAGTTGACATATATTTAATTTTTTTTTTTTAGTTTTTAAACACCATCAAATATAAATAAACTTATTGAAATCCAAATGGTGCACAACCCAGCATACAGAGGATACCTAGTACTTACTGGGCAGGTTGTATGCATGGTATAGTGGATGAATATCACTACCCTATAATAATGGAATATTGAATAAAAGTTTGACATGTATCTCTTCTTTTGGATAGTTTTTAAGCATCCTGTTAAAAACTACCCTGTGACAGAGTGTTTAGAGTGTTTAAACACTGTTGGGTTTGGAATGTCCTTGGATCAAACGGTGTCTAAGCACACAGCTTACCGTGGCATTTAGGACTCTGAAGCGGGTGCTCAGACGCTACCCTACTTCTATGGAGGATGTGGGGATAGCAGAAATGAAAGAGAACTGAAGTTTTGAAGTTGCTGACAGGTTCCGACCGGTCTGGCATATCCTTCTGATATTGTTTAATTTTTTTTTGGGTAGTTTTTAAGTACCATCGGATATAAATAAATATAAATAAACTTATTGAGATCCAATGGTGCACAACCCAGCATAGAGAGGACTAAATGCTTTGTAACCTAGTACTTATTTAGCACGTGGCATGGTATATTGATCAATATCACTACTTTATTATCATGAAATAAAATACTTGCAGGCCTATCACTACTTCATTATCATGAAATATTTACAGGTCTCCCACTTGGTGGGAGACTGATTTTCACCACACCAACCCATTAGGGATCAAACCGCAATCAGACATTAGCCCCTTGTAATAAGGCTCAAAGGGCAGGAGACCTTGGCTGAAAGAGTGAAGTCGTATATGTCGTATATGATCAATATCACTACTCTATAATCATGAAATATAAATAAACTTATTGATATCCAGTGATGCACAACCCAATAAACTTATTGATATTCAGTGATGCACAACACAGCATAGCATAGAGAGAACTAAATGCTCTGTAACCTAGTACTTATTGGGCTATTGGGCAGGTTGTATGCATGGTATAGTGGAAGAATATCACTACCCTATAATCATGGAATATTGAATAAAAGTTTGACATGTATCTCTTCTTTTGGATAGTTTTTAAGCACCCTGTTAAAAACTACCTACCCTGTGATAGAGTCTTTAAACACTGTTGGGTTTGGAATGTCCATGGATCCAACGGTGTCTAAGCACTCAGCTTACCGTGGCATTTAGGACTCTGAAGGGGGTGCTCAGACGCTACCCTACTTCTATGGAGGATGAGGGGATAGCAGAAATGAAAGAGAACTGACGTTTTGTAGTTGCTGACAGGTTCCCACCGGTCTGGCACATCCTTCTGATATTGTTTATAACAGTCATCTCCGCAATCACTAGAGGGTATTCTGTTCCGCTTGCCAATGTTATCTGTTTTGGGTTTCTCTCCGGAGCCAGCCTCCTCGCTATGAACGCCTCTTTTATCTGTTCTGGGTTTCTCTCCGGAGCCGGCCTCCTCGCCTCGTTCATCACTTTTGGTGATTTCAGCTTGTTCAAGCAATGGTTCTCCACTAACACCGCTGGTTTCTTGACGAGCACCTGATGATTTTTTCTCCCTTTTTCTTGCCTCGTGGACTTCATGGGGACTTTCAACTTCTTTATCTGGTTTGTCTACATCCATTGGAATCCTAATTTCTCCACCTTCAGTCGCGATCTTCGGTGGATTCAGAACTTTATTCAGCAATTTCTCATCTATTTCAATTTCCTGTGAGGGATTCTCAACTTTTGGCTGAGAGATATCGCTGCCATCTATGTGGGATGTTTTCTTTGGTATGCTTTGGCTCTTCTTGGGTTCTTTCTTCGTTTCAGGTTTCCTCGAAGGCCGAGCTTCGTTGGGAGTTAACGATTTTGCAGCAGACCCCTGAGAAGAATCTTCTTTGTGCTTGGGTTTGTTTTCCTTTTCAAGAAGTTTATGGTGTTCCTGCTCTGATTTCTTCCGACCCCTCGGTTCGTCTGCTTTTTTTTCTTTGGGTTTTTCGTCGGCCTTAGAGACACGTGGGATCTCCTTCTTTGGGATACCGGCTGCCCCTTCGATTGGCTTCTTGGAATCCTTCTCTGATTTCTTCCTGACATCGTCATGTTCATATTTTCCTTCATCTGTTCTCGTATCTTTAGCCTTTTGCTCAGCCAAAGCGTTTAGGGTTTTGTGCTTTGAGATTTCAACTGCTGCATTGCTTGGCTTCTTCGGCTGCTCCTTTTCATCTTTCAAAGAAAACCCTCGTTTCTTTCTTATAGTATTCTCAACAATCCGCCGAGATAACTCTTCGGCATCGTGGGTTATGGGTGTTTCATTGGATAGGGTTCTTAGCGGCTCTCTTCTGGGCTTCCTGGGTTCCTTCTTCTTTTCCGATTTCACATAGGGCCCTTGTTCGGTTGTTGCAGTATGCGCAAAAATCCCATCTTTGGTGAGTGATTCCTTGGATAAGGCCTCAACTGGTGATTCTTTGCTGGGGTTCTTCGATTCCTTCTTCATTTCAGGTTTCATAGAGGGCCCTTGCTGGCTTCTTACAGGACTCACAGCAATCAGCTCAGGTAAACCTTCAGCAGCTTTTGGGGGCATTTCCATGAGCAGGGTCTCCACGAGCCCTTTGTTGATCTTCTTGTTTTCAGTTTTCACGGAAAGCCTTGGCTGCGTTGGTACAGGATTCAGAAGAATCCGCTCAGATAAAGCTTCAGCAGCTTTTGTGGGTATTTCCATGGACAGAGTCTCATCCTTCTTCTTTCTTTTGACGTGCTCTCTCTTTTCTTCTACCTCCTCCCTCGGTCTCTTAGCACGAGGATTGACCACCTCTGCAGCATGTTGAGCTAGCATGAGACGACGGTCATAATAGCCAGGATAGATGGTTTCATCCTTTTTTTCATCAATTGGATCTGTAGGAGGCTGTTCCTCTTTCTCCCTTTCATCATAAGCCATCTTCATATGATCTTCATCTTTAACTTCGACTTCCATATGATCTCCAAGTGCATTACTCTCATGATCAACGTCCATATCATCTATATTCACATCTCTGTCGTCGTCGGAATCAACAATTTGGATTTTCTCCCCTTCTTCATCATCAATGGATTCGTTTCTTCCATTTTTACTCTGTGCATCCACTTCTTCCTCAACAATTTTGATTTCCTCCCCTTTTTCATCATCTATGGATTCATTTCTTCCACTTTTACTCTCTGCATTCACATCTTCCTCTCCGTTATCAGAGTCAGTTATTTTCACTTCTTGTTCATCATCAGAATCAGTAATCTTCACTTCTTCATCATCTACAAGTATATTTACATCCTCAGCTTCATTTCTTCCACTTCTCTCTGCAATCATTTCTTTTTCTTCTTCATCAGAATAATCGATTTTCACTTCTTCAGATGGGGTTTCATTTTCAACTGTTCTATGCTCAGATTCGTCTTCGCTTGAGCCAGAGCCAGAGCTAGAGCTAGCTCTAGCTGGGCTCGAGCTACGGCTAGCACTATCGCTTGAATTTGTTCCACTACTACTTGAACTTGCAGTTGATACGCTACTGCCATCCTCTTCTCTGCCATTTTCGTTATTGTCACTGCCATTTCCATTGCCTTCGTGGGAGGAATTTGCTATGTCATCATCCATATTTTTACGTGGGCAATTAGGGTTAGGTTTTTGTTGGAATTAGGGTTGGGCAATTAGGGTTAGGTTTTTGTTGGAATTATGCATTTTTGCAATTTGAGATGACGAGGAGGAGGAGGAGGAGGAAAATTTATGTGTACACATCGAATTAAGTCAATCGATCATGTGAAACCGAGACTAGTCGCGTCCACTGACTTCGAATCGATTCGCAGATTTCCTTCGGTTTTAGTTCTTGTGATGTAAACCTTCCAATTTGAATAATTCTTTGGTAAATATTCGATGACGTTATGTTAATTGCGTCGACAGTTATCGAATTATTTTGATGATTTTGTCAATTTAAAGTTTCCTCTATTTAAGGATTAGTTTAAGGATATAGCGTTGAAAGGAAACATCATAATGGTTTCAATTTTTTTATTAGGAAAAAATGTGTAAAAAAAATTATATTTATATGGTAACCATTTTTTTTTTTTTTTTATTAACATGAATTTTTTTTTGGATGGAGTTGGGACTTAGCTCCCCATATCCTTGTATTCTACTATCTAAAATCTATTCATATCTATTAAGATCGGGGAAATCACTCCTGAAACTAGCCAGATGAATGGTAGCAACGCCGATGTAGTGCTCCTAAAAAAAATTAGGATAAGATCGCTATGCATTTTTTTACTCTGTAAAACTATTAAGTAGTATAATGGCTAATTCGCGGCTAGTAAAATCTCGTGGCACACTAAATAATCGATAGAATTAACCACCCAGGCTCATGCATTTCAAGCACTTTCACATCTCACACTCTGTGCCTTAACAAGCTTACATAGATATATAGAAGTCTTCACTCAGTTACAAGAAACCGATTACATTTGATGTCCCTCTATCCCTATTCTAAATCTCGTTGATTTGATCCAACTAATTACAGAATAATACGGCCAGAAAATATGCCCAATATCTAAAAAACGAGTGTAAATTGGTTGGTATTATCCAACAATCTCACATTGACAACAATTTACGTAAATATCATTGTCCAATTTATTCATCACCTATGTTGCAAGCCAAGAGAAGTCGAGCACCACTGCAGCTTCTCTAATAAAACTGGTTTTATGATCTTGCCTGTGTGACTTGCACGAGTTTGGATTTCCCAAGGGGTCACTCCACCTCCAACATGTCTTCCACAAGAGTGTTTTGAGACATATGTAGTGATAGATCTCCTTCTATCCAAGACACCTGTAAAATCTACATTACAATTATCACAAACTATCTCACTATAACCATTATAGGTGACATTTGTGCTTCTCAAACGCTGAAACACCCATTTCACTGCAGCACCTAAATCTGTCACGTATCTGACAGCATCATTAGCATGTGAAACATCCGGTCTTAACCATTTCATCACATACACCATACCTCCTATTGAACTTACACAAGACATAACCTTTTCTTCTTTATAAACATGACCTATGCTTGAAGAAAACTTATAATGGAAAGCAACTGGGATAAAACCTAGTTTTACAATGTTCATACTGAACTCCAACCACAACTTACCATTACCATCTCTGTGTACTTCTATGCTCATAATTTGTTTTGCTGCTCCTTGATCCCTCATCTGAATTGTCTTGTCCACCTGAGTCATTTTCTTACTGATTTTATCCACATTTCGGCTTGCATCGAGCATATCATCAACAAATAACATCAAGACTATGAATGTACTATAAACTCTATAGTCACTCCTACACTTTGAAAAATTCCGATTCACTATGAAGGATTCAAACCTCTTGTATATTTGCATGGGTACCAATAGGCCATACAATGAATTATCTAGCATGCAAACAAATTTACCGTTGCGATCTTGAATCAACCCTTTTGGTTGTTCCATACATACTATATCTTTGTCAATGATGACCTTGTGAGCAGTAGGATCCCACACACAACATCCTTTTATACCACCATCATAACTTGCAGAGATATAAAACAAGCAAGAATTCAGAAACAAAGATTTTGAGTCTGGAATGATTTACTGCTTACCAGTACCTGCAATTCTTTCTTGCTCATATGACCTGGATGCTTCTGCCATAAACAAGAAGATACATCTGTCACTTTAGATGCCACTTCAGTACTCCATTTCAGCTTATAAAGGTTATAAACCTGTGTTGCCTTCATCACTACTAAGCTACCTTTCGACAATGTGAGTGACCTGTATACTTATATCCACAAGAATTCAACACTCCTAATGAAATCAAATTTGATTTAAGCTCAGGTACATATCTAACATCTGTTAATTCCATAACAATACCATCAAACATCATGATTCTAATACTGCCAACCCCAATAGTTTTATAGGGAATACCATTTCCCATGAACACTACACCCTCATCAACAGATTGGTAAGAAATGAACCAATTTCTATGTGAACACATGTGGTGGGAGGCACCTGAATCTAACTGTTATTCTTCTTGATATTGTAAATTACTAGAAACGGATAAAACTTCATCAGTCATACCTGAATTTGTTACAACCCAATTTGCTTCCGTCGTAGAGTTTTCCTTGGATTCATTTATTTTCCAGCAGTCTTTCTTGAGATGACTTGTTTTTCCACAGTACCAGCATTTTGCTTTACCCTTTCTACGTCTTGACTTAGATCAAGAAGAACTTCTCTGATTCTTCTCTTTAGTTCGACCTCTGACCAACATCGTCTTTGAAGTTGAGGTTTCTTGACTAGATTTTCTCCTCATCTCCTCAGCCAACAAAGCTCCCACAACAGATTCATAATCTAAAACATTTGTTGAGCTAAAGCTAATAGAGGCGACTAGATTATCCCAAGACTCAGGCAACGAACACAATTGCAAGATACCAGATATATAAAATATGCAGAACAGGAACAAATGCTAGAAATAACAGAATAACAGTAAAATATCCAGCATAATCTTCACAATACACAGAAATGATATACGAAATAGCAACAGAAATATCACTTGAACAGAAATAGCACTTGATTCAGATAGCAATGTTCACAGGCCTCTTCGAGGGGCAACCTCCAATCGAGCAGCGCTCTGTTACAATAATATTCCAAGCTAGGGTTCTCATACCCTCGACTCCTATTTATACTAAAAAGAAGCATCTAGAGGAAGATCCTTCTAGAAGCGGAAGCTTCTATTAGGTCTTCTTAC
>ML777180.1:2299217-2320703 GCA_009831015.1 Picea engelmannii
CATCCCCTTAGCATTAAAACTAAACTCTAACTTATCATCCTTGTTGGCTAGCACAACAAGCTTTGTATATCCAGTCTCTACTACATCCCAAACATCAGCACCCAAGGCCATTAAATATGTTCTCATTCTAATCTTCCAGAAGGAAAATTTTTTTCCATCAAACAGAGGGGGCTTAGAGGCTGAAGTCCCTTCATGACTTGTCATGTTTAAGCTTACAGATCTACCTTTAAATAAAAGGAACCTGGCTCTGATACCAATTGTTGGAAATACTAAAACAACTAAGAGGGGGGGTGAATCAGTTGTTGATGAGCTTAAACAATTTTATACCTTTTAAAATTATTAATCTTCCTTCAAGTGATCATCAACAACATACAACATATGGACAGTAAAAGTAAATACCATCAGTCACACATAAAATACACACAGAGACAGTTTTTCACGAGGAAACCCATAAAGGGAGAAAACCTCTTCTTCTTCGAAATGATAGGCAGTCTTTTTCAGTTCTGTACATCATTTACAATTGAGCACCAACTCAATGTGAGGCTGCTACCTTTGTTTTACAAGCTACAACTTGTTTGAGAGCACCAACTCTCTGGTTTCTCTAGCACCCACTAGAAGGAAGCACCAACTTCCTGAATGTTCCAGCACCAACTGGATGGAAGCACCAACTTCCAGTTACACAGGCTCCAACCTGTATAACAGAGAACACTTGTTCTCCCTCGCACCACCCTGCCACCCTGGTTTCTTTGGCTGCAACCAGATGGACGCTACAACTCCCTGTGTTCAAGTACCCACTTGAACCTCTAAGGACAACAGTCCTCCCGAGCACCTCCCTACCTCCCTAAAATATTAATGGCTAAATAAACATTCAACTTTATAGATAAATCAGTTCTTACCAATCTTTCTTTGTTTTGTAAATCTGGTCTTCTGTTCACTGTTCTGCTGCTCTTCTCTTTCTCTGTCTGTTCAGCAGGTATGCTCTGCATCAACTTGTGCTCTCCTTCTGCTGTGCTTCAACTTGTTCAGTTATTCTGCTCTGCATTTGCTCTTTCTGTCATTCTGCTATACTTCTGCTCTTTCTGCCATTCTGCTCTTATGTTCAATCTCATTCTGCGCATTCTCTCATCTCTTTTTCTTACAGTTTCATTCTTTTTCACATACTGAACAACCACACTTGCACAATCTGTCTCATCTACTTTTATGCATACCTCCCCGACGGTTCACTTCGCCTTCCCTCAACCGAAACAAGAACACTTGTCCTGGCAATTGAAACGCTAACCGATTCGTCATCATGAGTCCGTTTTGCTAACAGAATCCAAACTCAGTAGTTAACTGTGAGATAGAACAGTAACCCTCCGATCAATACTTGATCCAACGGTTCAGATCCAATCGGGATTTCCCACATCGCGATTTTGGCACTCTTGGCAATCAGAGTTTTTGTCACTAACAAATCCCGATCCTCGAAACTCCGATAGTGACTAGAATTAACGGTCCAGATCACTTCTAACTTTAACGGCTGTGATTATATCGCAAAATCGCATATCGCGATTTCAGAGTTCTTGATGTCAAGAGATTTTGGCATTACAAAGTCCCGATCCCCGATACTCCGATACGGGCTGTGATCAATGGTCCTGATCATTTCTGGATCTGACGGTCCAGATTCACTCGCGATTTCGCATTTCGCGTTTTCAACATTCATGTTGCATGCCTTACCATATCCCGATTCGCGAAACTCTAATATGGTATAAGATCAACGGTCCAGATCTGAACTTGACTTGACGGCTAAGATTGAAGCGCGATATCGCATATCGCGATTTCGGAATTCTCGTTGCATTTGTTCACTTGCCATTCCATGTTGCGATCCCCGAAACTCCGACACGGTCTAGATCAAAGCCTGATCTAACGACTCAGATTACATCGCGATTTCGCATATCGCGAAATCGGCACTCCTGATGTCAAGTGACTTTGTCACTTCAAAGTTCCGATCCCCGATGTCGATGCGCCTCTTTCCACGCGCTAGCCCTGCTGGCTATAGGCCTTGGCCCATATGACCGTCAACTCATGACCTCGGTCAAACCTCTCATCGGGGTTTCGACATTTTCTATGTCACCATGCACATGCCTACGGAATTCCCGATCCTCCGATCCCCGATTCTCCGATGAAGGAAATCAACGGTCCAGATCTCATTCTTGCTTTAATGGCTGCGATCAAATCGCGAAATCGCATATCGCGATTTCGGGGTTTTCGTTGTCAAGTGAATTGGACATTTCAAAGTCCCAATCCCCGATTCTCCGATGAAGCCTCCTGTCGAGCTTCTCTTGGTGGCGCCCGATCGCTGCCACGCTTATCTCCCTCACAGCTTCTACAGATATGACGACTGACGGGTGTCTGCTTCCGATCTGACGACTCAGATCCTCTCTTCGACAAGGGCTGTAAACTATGGTCCAGATTCATTTTGGATTCAACGTTTTGGATTGAACTGTGATCTTGTTGCAATCTGACTGATACAAACCCATCAATGATAACAACCATTCGTTGTCTGCAAATTTGCCATCAATGACAACAACTATGAACACGCATTCTCTGCTTGTTCAATATTTGCCAACAGATTCTCAATAGGTATAAGATTGACACTTAGTCCAATTACATATACTATCAAAGAAAGAGTCTTTTAAAAATAAAAATAGATTTAACATTAATATAAAAATAGATGTAATATTGACACAAAACATAGAAAATCAAAGAGATTATTCACAAAAATATATTTAAAGTTAATATAAAACAGATTTGGTATTTAAAAACCAATATAGAAGAAAATCAAAGAGATTAATCACCTAGATATAATTTGTTAGATAATTTTCTTTTGTGTTGAGTAAAAGCATAAGTAGTGATAGAGTTGGTTGGCTACATTGTGATAACATTCTCTACAATTTGAGAATGTATGTTTTAAAGTGATGGTTTGATAGAATTGGTAAGTTTTTATAGATAATCATAATTGATAAGTTTTATATTTTATATTTTATTTTCAAAAATTGTAACTTATTTTATAAATCTTATTTTTTAATAACTTTTTTTGTAATTTTGTTTAAAAAAAATTATTAATTTTATTTGTTTATTTAAAAGCTTATTTTTATTTCTTTTAAAATTTAAATTAATTCACCAAATGCACGATGCATTTTCTGTATAATAATTCTCAACATTTTTCGAGTCAAAGAATTCAGCTAAAAAAAACTTTAAAGTTAATCATAATCACCCGTGACATCCTTAAATTATTGTTGAAGCACAATAGGGTCATCCTAATTTCCTCTACTTAGATGCAACATTAGTAAACATTTAATGTTAAGTAGTTATGTTTTTTTTAAGGAATAAGGGCAACATACATTTATTGTTGGTCATTCATGTTTCTTGAGGATAAAAGCAACAAACATTTATTGTAGGTTACTTGTACTTTTAAGGATAAAACCATGGTGAGAATTCATGATTTATGGAGAACTCTTCCACCCTAATTACTTAAAAAATAAAGAATTTTTATATCATAATTTTAATTTTAAGTTATTGTACTATATATAATGATTAAAAATATGTGTTTTCTCATTCAAAACTAGTGAAAGTAAAAACTCTACGTATTAAATGATTAATATTAATATAGTGCATATTAATTATACATATTTTTTTTAAATAAATTTTTTTTAATTTATTAATATTTTATTCATAATGATTTTTACGATGCATTTGACTTCTTTAAATATAAAAATTTTAATTTTAAAATTGCATTTGACTTCTTTAAATATAAAAAAATTAATTTTAAAATTAGTTTATACAATTTTAAATTTCAAAAAAAAGTTGGAGTTATAGTTAATAATCATTTTAGGATTTACAGTTATAATAATTCAAATTCAATTTTGTAAAAGTTGATAATTTGGAGTTTATAAAAAAACATTAATTTTGCAAAATTTTAGTTTATTTTATTAAGGGAGGTAAGTGTAGGGTGATCACTTTCGATCTTGAAAGAAATCAAGAACTTAGTTATGCTTACGGATTAGATCTTACATCCAACAACAAGAGAGAGGCATTGTTGGCATATCAAGATCTTGTTAGGTTCAAGGAAAAGGGAATCAAATGTGCAATAATGATAAGGGACATTAAAATATTAGTTTGACATTTACACCGTAAAATGATCCCACTTGATATCCATTTGTCTGGCCTCATTCTCATAATACAAGCAATGGTAGAAAAAACAAAAATAAATAAAAATATTTTCACAACCACAACATCTGAGCAAACATCCATGTGAATGAGGGAGTTTAAATGGTTGAAGGCATAATGAAATTAAATGGGAGGGGGATGTTTTTTCATCTCCTCCCATGACATTTAGTCCACAAGTGAATGCAGAAGTTTAAATGGTTGAAGGCATAATGAAATTAAATGGGAGGGGGAATGTTTTTTCATCTCCTCCCATGATAGTTAGTCTACAAACTCTTCACTATGGATCATAACTCTAATTGTTGATTTAAGCATTGGATTATGGTGAGATAATTAAAGTCACCGAAGATGTGTGTGCTTAGTTATTACATCACACATGCTCCAAGCTTTATTAAGGACATTGATATGAAGCAAGTTCTTGAATGTGCTTTATGTGCTATGTTGAGTTTCTTTGAGTCAATGGTTCTAGTAGATCCTCCCACATTAGTGTCTTTGGTTCTTTCTTAAGGCCAAGGTCTCTCATATCCTTACTATGGTCTCATAAGATAGGGTTGTTGTTTCTTGCAAGTGTAGAGTTTCTAAGATACCTGTACAAAATATTTAGCTAACAATTAAACGTACACAACTTGCAAATGGTGTGAAGAGAAAACAAAATGGAGGAAAGAATGAAATAATTTATATTAACTAAATGATAAAAATGATACAATACAAGTGATATACTCTATACCACACAACTAACTCGCCACAGTGGTTGACTAATGCACACTAGGAGTGTTATAGAGAGATGTGACACACACTGGTAGTCATTGGAGTCAACTGCCACCTAGTCCTAGTTAACAGGCCATGCAGTCATCAGTTAACTAGTCAAACCAAAGTTAAATGAGGAGATGATCACTCACACATGTTGAATGTGCCTTATTGGTGATGATCCCAATGCAAGTGTGCATTACTGGTGATGATCTTGAGGTTATCATGTAACATTTGGTGATAAAACCAATGTTGACATGCAACACTTCACTCAACTAGTATAACTAAATGGTAACTGAGAATTGACTCAAGGGTATGTGGCACCCTTGTCTGGGGGAGAATATCCTCAATGAGGAGATAATATCTCAGACTAAGGGACCCTCAACGTAGCTAAATAAACATAGGAAAAGAAAATGAAAGGAAAATCCTAGGTGTGTGTAATATCTCCAACACCCCCCTTAAACTACTAAGGAGTATACATAATGAATGGGTCCCGACAAAAAAGGCCATGTTAGGTACCCATGAACAACGAAACTAATGAACACTGAAATAAATTGAGGAAAGAGGGAAAACCTCATGGGAAAAAACCCCCTCAAAATACAATATATTAAGAGAAGAGAAAGACAATTGCTAGGCAATTGTGTCCTTCATTCCAATACGATCGCGCAGAGAGTGAAACTTATGCTCAATGAAAGTCTTGGTGAATATGTCAACAGTTAGTTCAAAGGAAGGAAAAAACTGTAGGTCAATGATCCTCTCGTGGACTAGATATCTGATGTAGTGCATATGGATCTCAATATGCTTTGTCCATTGTCGTTGCACTGGGTCTCTGCAAAACTTGAGAGCACTTTGATTGTCACAACAAATGACATTCGGTCTATGGAACTGGATGTCAAACTATCTAAGGAAGATCCGTAGACACAATGCATGGATGGTAATGTTAACTACTCCTCGATACTCAGTCTCCACTGAAGATAGAGAAATAACATACTGCTTCTTTCTCAACTAACAGATAGGCCCTGCACCCAAACTAAGAGTGTATCCGGATGTGGACTTGTGATAAGTTTCATCGCTATCCCAATCAAAATCGGTGAAGATTATGAGATCTGACTTGCAACCTGATGCATAGTGGATCCCATAATTGATGGTTCCTTGAACGTATCTGAGGATGCGCTTGGAAGCCTTTTAGTGTAACTCATGTGGCTCCTGCATGTACCCGGAGACTACCCCTACTGCATATGATAGATATGGTCGAGTATGGGTGAGATACATAAGGACCCCCACAAGCTATCGATACAAGGTGTTGTCCACCACTGGTGTATCCCGACCATCCTCAATTCTAGCCCCAGATAAGAAAGGTGTAGGTGCAGACTTGTAGTCTATCATGTGGAATCTCTCCAAGAGATCCAAAACATACTTAGCCTGAGATAGCTTAATGTCTGAAGCATCTTGAATGATCTTGAGACCAAGAAAGAAATGGAGTGGACCCATGTCTATCATCGAAAACATGTCATGAAGAATGCCCTTGATCAATGAAATTGTTGAAACTGAGATGTCGATGATCAAAAGATCATCCACATACAGAACTAGGATCAGAAGTGAGTCAATGGTCCTCAAAATGTATATATTTGGATCAAATTTGCATCTTACAAAATTCTTGGAGAGAAACAAGGAGTCCATATTTTGTGTACCATGCTCTACGAGCCTTTTGAGGCCATAGAGCGAATTTTTGAGTTGACACACTAAAGATTAATTTGTATGAATTGTTGGATTACTGAGAGGGGGGGTGAATTAGTAATAGAGCAATCTAATCCTTTTTCACCATAAAATGCAAGTGTTATATCAATGTAGCATTATCATCCAATAATTGCAGAGTAAATAAACAATGAACAAATGAGCAATCACACACATAAACAGTACACCAGTGTTTTACGTGGAAACCCAAAGTGAGAGAAAAACACAGAATGATTTTTCTTATATGTATTTAAGAATTACATTCATTGGAAGCACCAAAATCCTTTGTTTTCTAGCTGCAACTGGAAGGAGGCTCCAACCCCCTAGTTTCTCAAGCTACAACCTAAGGGAATCTCCAACTCCCCAATTCTCTAGCTACAACCAGAAGGAGGCTACAACCCCTTATGTTCTCTGACTACAACCGGAAGGTGGCTACAACCACCTATCCTTGCCCCATCCAATCGCCTTGACATATAAGTAGAATGATGGAACCACTATCACACTATCACTATGAGATATACTATTGTAAACATGTACCAATCGACCTGCACCAATAACCTGAACCATGCATCAACCATGCATCAACTTGTACCTCAACCCGTAATCAACCTGTACCATAAACAAGTGCATCAACCATGCACCAATCTATACCAAAAAACCTGTAATCAACATGTACCATAAACAAGTGCATCAACCATGCACCAACTTGTACCTCAACCTATACCATGAACAAGTGCATCAACCATGCACCAAACATGTACGAATAACCTGTCACAACAACCTGTCCAAACAACCTATCACAACAACCTGTCTCATCAATCTTATCAACCAAATCAGATCTACTCACTAAGATCAATCACCAAGACAACTCTCAAATATGTGCATCAACCAAGCACAACACAACAACTCATAATCATCACCAAGATCAATATGTGCTTCTAATAATATACCAATACAAGTATGCTACATCATCCATAAACCATGTGTCAACAATACTACTAACAAGTTCCTCCAAACATGTATCAAGTATGTACCAACCATGTATCAACTACTCATCAACTATGACTCATCAAGATGTACCAACATCATCAACTATACACCTCATGTATGTGCCAACTCATCAACTACTTATCTCAACCATGTACCTCAACCAAAATCCCTCATCAATTTCATCATCCAAATCTGATTTGTAACTTTGTAATAGACCTGGTGTATATGATCACATACCTGTAAACCTTCCTTAACTTTAACAACAAGAAACTAGCATTTTCATCAAACTTTACTTTAGTCTCACATGACTAGTTTTGGATTAGTCAACAACCCTAACTTGAAATAATCATAACTATGTACTTGTAATGAATAAAGAGTTTACAATAGTACACAATGTTCTTCAGTGTGTTTTATGCAATTCCTCCAGGTGTCACTACTTGGAACCTCTCAGAAAAGGAGTTATAGAAAAAATGGCATACCTTGTTGAATTCTGGCTTATTCTAGAGAGCGAACTTGTATAGCGTGCCCCACATGGAATATTTGTTGTATGGATCTAAAAATTGTACATAGAATACTATAGATTGTACTCTAACCAAAACATATGGTCTTACTGAATTTGGATATGTTATGAAGAAGTCATGATGTTTTTACCCGAAACACCTGTTTTAGACTAGTTTTAGGACTAGCCACAAACCCTATTTTCCACGGAGTGTAACTCCACAAATACAAAGAAACACAAAATGAAAAGTGTACCACAACTACTTAGATATGTTTCCTCAATGGCCTTCTAATTTCACGATCTGAATCATTCTATAAAAAAAATTATTGCGAAAATGGTGAGATGACCTGTAAATAACATACCTTAGAAAGCATTATCAAAAGAATTTATCCTCCCTTGAATTTCGGCCTTCTTTACTTCACCTTCCCTCTAAAATTCGGCTTAGATATTGGTTACCTCAGTCACCTGTAGATATTCAATACGCTCAAGTGTGATTAAAATGAGAGAGTTTTGCCTCTTATTTATACTTTCATGTAGCTTCCTCAATGGGTTAACTTTTAACCATCTTAACCCACTTTCCTTATTTTAGGGTTAACCAACTTCTAACCACTTGTCCAATTAGTAATTTATCCATTAACTTTATTATTTAAATAATTTATTTTGTATCCACTTTGACTTATAGTACACTCATCACTTCACTTTACCTCAAGGGGTTATCTTCTAACCATCTTAAACCACTTTCCTTATTTTAGGGCTAACCCACTTCTAACCACTTGTCCACTTAGTAATTTCTCCATTAAATTTATTATTTGAATAATTTATTTCGTATCCACTTTGACTTATAGTACACTCAACACTTCAATTTATTATTTACCTTCTAAAATCTCTTAAACCACTTTGACTACTTTGACCCTTTGGGGCGTCTAGATGACTCATGAGGGTTCTCCAACTTCACATGGCCATAACTCTCTAACCGTGAGGAGTTATTTCCTACAAGTATATCAAAACTCATTCCATTATCCATCAAACAAACTTGGGTCCATTACCCAAACCTGGGTTCTCCAACTTCTCATGGCCATAACTCTCTAACCGTGGGGAGTTATGTGATGTTCCACATACAAACAAAAATGGAATGAAATGTAATATCCATATATAATAATCTTACCTTCAAATATATTAAAACCCATACCATCATACATGAAACAACCTTGGGTCCATTACCCAAACCTTTGTGCTACCGGACTTTCTCCAAGGGTTGACATCAATCACTAAGGGTTGACATTAATATAAAATATCACTCTCCAATGGTTGTCATCAATGACAACCGACAATCCATACCAATTGTCCATCAACCTAAGCCAACTGTCTGACAATCTCCCCCTTTGGCATTGATGGCAACACTTAGTCATGATAACATTCATGCTTATATTCCTCATCAATGTTTCTATCTCTCCCCATTTGAAATCAATGGAAAAGGGTATCTCCCTTTAGGGTTGCTCCTCCTGACTGAACTCTCCTTGGGACTGCTCCCCCTGTCTACATGCCTTCGATTTTTCTTTGTGTTTATAAGCCTCTGATTACTCTCTCTCCCTTCATATGAATAATATCTCCCCCTTTGAAAAAGGGTATCACTCTAAAGTCATATCGCTCATTCTTCCCTTGTGACAATCGCTCCCCTTGGAAACATGCCTCTATGCTCTCTCTCCAAGCATTTACCTTTGCTTCTGATAAATCTATCCCCCTTTGTCATAAATGGAAAAGGTATCTTTCCATCCAGGGTTGCTCCCCCTAACATAACTCTTCCTGAAACTGATCTCTCAACCTGAATTGTCCTATTTATGGTGCTTCATCATGTACATATAAGACATATAAGATAAGCATTCAAAATCATTCATTTTGGAGTAGAAATTACTCATAGTCTATGGCGAAGATACTCAAAGGCTTCTTTTGGAAGCGGTTTTGTAAAGATGTCTGCCACTTGTTCTTTTGTGCCCACATATTCAACTATGATGTTCTTCTCTGCAACCTGTTCTCGTAGAAAGTGATACTTTATTGGAATGTGATTCTTCTTGGAGTGCATCACCGGGTTCTTTGAGATATTGATGGTGCTTGTTTATCACAATAGATTAGAATGGGCTCATCATACTGAACCCATCTATCTATCAAAGTTTGTTTCATCCATATAACCTGAGTACAACATCCTACTGTTGTAATATACTCTGCTTCAGCTGTAGATAAAAATATTGATGATTGTTTCTTGCTTAGACAAGATACTAAACACTCACCTAAGTAGAACGCTGCTCCATTGGTGCTTTGTCGGTCATGAATGCAACCTTTCCAATCTGCATCTGTGTAGGCAATAAGTGATAGATATTTTCCTTTTGGATACCATAATCCAAACTCTTTTGTTCCCTTGAGATATCTGAAAATCCTCTTTACTGCTAAGACATGTGATTCCTTTGGTGTTGCTTGAAATTGTGCCACATGTCCAACTGCCTTCATGTAGAGGTTGATGTATGCGCTTCCTTTCCATAGTTCGTAGGGAATTTTGTCATTGTTGTTTCTTAGCATTACTCTATTTTGAATGTGAATTGTTGTATGCACTGCATGTGTCCAAAAAAATATCTGTTAATTTGGAATCCATTAGCATTGTTCGAGCCATTTCTTGTGTAATTATCATCCATTATGATAATGTTCCTTTGTCTTTGAACCACTCTTTGAACCAATCTATGAATCCATGCTCTTGTCCATATTGTCCAAGACTCTACTTGCGCAACTATCCATAATGTTGACCCATTTATCACTATACTATCATGAAGTCTTGATTATTCCATCAAATTGTACTCCTGCTAACTGACTACTCTGGATCTGTCTTCTCAAACTCTACAAGCTGCTCGAATGATGTTTCTTTGGTCTGTCACAACTATCACATAGACTTCCCCTATATAATATTCATATTACCTGGGAGTCTCTAAGCCGGATGGCTCAGAACAATTCCTACTCTGATGTGTATTCATCATCATCTTCATTGGAAGATTCATCATCATCTTCATTGGTAGATTCATAATCTTTTTGAGCTCTGAATTCATTCTTTCTTTCCGTGGATTAATCTTTCACTACAATGCATGAAAGTACAATCTCTTGAACATGTTCCTTATTTACCTATCCTTCTTTTCTTTTAGTTATTTTCCAAACCTTTATGTATCTGACATCTTTATTTTTCTCTGTAGAATTTTCTTCATCTCGTTTTATTGCCAATCTTGCGATCTATGGGACCTGGTCTTTGTTCACTTGTTCTTCGTTTTTTCTTATCCATACTTTCTTATATCTGATATCAGTGTTCTCTTTCATGGAAGTATCTATCATGCTTATACAATCACTAGCTATGTGTCCATAGTTATGACATTTGTAACATTCAATGTTACGTGGGGCCACATATGCACTTCTTGCTTGAACATTTCTCTTATAATCCCCGCAATCTGCAACTTTATGTCCAAAATTAGTACAATAAAAACACTGACCATAAAATAAATTTGCATACCTGGGAGTGAATGATCTTCTTTGTGGTGTAGTCCTTTTGAATTTCTGCCTTGACTGATCATGATCATGATTAAAGCTTCTTTGTGGCTTGAACATGAATGGTCTTCTTGAAGATGTATCTTCAATAGTTTTCTTAGATTATGGTTGACCATGATTCCTTCCTTTGAGTACTTCTCCTTAACTCTTTCTATTTTCTTCATTCTTCTTTTCTAGCAACCTTGAGTGCTTCTGTTCATTCTCTATATCTGATGTGGATGTTTATGTCTCTTCAACGTTCTTTTTGATCTTAATGATTTTACTTCTCAATGTGACAACTTCTTCTTCAAGATTCTCAACCTCTTCTTATTTCTTCATTTTCTGAGACTTCATGACTTCTTCTGTTCTTTTCGCTTCTTCAAGATGAATTTTTATGTGAGTATTTCTTCTTCAAGTTCTTTCTCTTCTTGACCAAACTCTACCTCAAGTTGTTTAAGATCGTTAGTTCTTTCCTTAAGATGATCTGTCAATATCTTCTCTCTCATTTTTGCTTCTTCCTTCTGTGGTTCTATGTTGGCTTCCAAATACTACTTTTGATATTCAAGATTTTCTTCTATCTTTTTGGCTTCTTCTAGCTGCGTTCTTAAGTTCTTGATGACCTGTTGGGCTTCTTCAAAAGTGTGAACACTTTCCTTTTGTTTCATCAATTATTTCTTGAGTGACTTGTTTTCTTCTCTTAGTTCATCTAAAGCACTAATCAATTATGCTTCATAATTGTCTTCCTTTTCAATTAGTTTTTATGTCTCATTTTCTTCATGGCATTCTATTTCAAGATGTCCATGTTTTTCACAATTAAAGAAAAACAACATACCTTTGGTGATTATGTACTCTTCATCTTCTGAATTTGTTTGACATGGTGGACATAATTCTTCTTGATCTATATCTGCATCTTCTTTGGCATTTTATGAATCCGCGATAGGTGAAGAATATATGTCATGTAACTTATCCCAAATTTCTTTGGATGATGAACATTTACCAACCTTTTCTCTTACCAGATTAGGTAATCCTTCCCAGATGAAATCCATTGCTATTTTGTTATTCTTATTCAATTCCTTCTTGGCTGCAGTATTTTCCATTTTTGAACTATCATATCCTGTAACAACTGATAGCGAAATATAATGTCCCTGTGCCTGTAAAAATACTTCTGTCCTTCTTCTCCACATCTCATACTTAAAACCATTATGACCATTAAACATTGGTACTAAATTCTCATAATAATCCATGATCTCCTTTCAGTGGTTAAATTGTTTCCTGAAGGAACCGTCTCTGATACCAATTGTTGGATTACTGATAGGGGGGTGAATCAGTAATAGATAAACCTAATCCTTTTTCACCATAAAATGAAAGTGTTATATCAATGTAGCATTATCATCCAATAGTTGCAGAGTAAATAAACAATGAACAAATGATAAATCACACACATACACAGTACACCAGTGTTTTACATGGAAACCCAAAGCGAGAGAAAACCATGGAATGATTTTTCTTATATGTATTTAAGAATTACATTCATTGGAAGCACAAAATTCCTTTGTTTTCCAACTGCAACTGGAAGGAGGCTCCAACCCCCTAGTTTCTCAGGCTACAACCTAAGGGAAGCTCCAACTCCCCAATTCTCTAGCTACAACTAAAAGGAAGCTACAACCCCCTATATTTTTCAACTACAACTAGAAGGTGGTTACAACCACCTATCCTTTCCTCGTTCAACCGCCCTAACGTATAAGTAGAATGATGGAACCACTATCGCACTATCACTATGAGATATACTGTTGTAAACATGTACCAATCAACCTGCACCAAACAACCTGTACCAATAACCTGAACCATGCATCAACCTGTACCTAAACCTGTAATCAACCTGTACCATAAAAAAGTGCATCAACCATGCACCAACCTGTACCAAAAAACCTATAATCAACCTATACCAGAAACAAGTGCATCAACCATGCACCAACTTGTACCTCAACATGTACCATGAACAAGTGCATCAACCATGCACCAAACCTGTACAAATAACCTGTCACAACAACATGTCCAAACAACCTATCACAATAACCTGTCTAATCAATCTTATCAACCAAATCAGATCTACTTACCAATATCAATCACCAAGACAACTCTCAAAGATGTGCATCAAACAAGCACAACACAACAACTCATAATCATCACCAAGATCAATATGTGCTTCTAATAATATACCAATACAAGTATGCTACATCATCCATAAACCATGTGTCAACAATACTAATAACAAGTGCCTCCAACCATGTACCAAATATGTACCAATAATGTATCAACTATGAATCATCAAGATGTACCAACATCATCAACTATACACCTCATGTATGTGCCAACTCATCAACTACTTGTCTCAACCATGTACCCAACATGTACCTTAACCAAAATCCCCCATCACTTTCATCATCCAAATCTGATTTGTAACTATTTAATAGACCTGGCGTATATGATCACATACCTGCAAACCTTCCTTAACTTTAACAACAAGAGACTAACATTTTCATCAAACTTTACTTTAGTCTCACATGACTAGTTTTGGATTAGTCAACAACCCTAAATTGAAATAATCATAACTATGTACCTGTAATGAATAAAGATCTGAAAATAGTACACAATGTTCTTCAGTGTGTTTTATGCAATTCCTCCAGGTTTCACTACTTGGAACCTCTCAGAAAAGGAGTTATAGCAAAAATGACATACCTTGTTGAATTGTGGCTTATTCTAGAGAGATAACTTGTAGAGCGTGCCCTGCACAGAATATTTGTTTTATGGATCTAAAAATTGTCCAAAGAATACTACAGATTTTACTCTAACCAACACATTTGGTCTTACTGAATTTGGATCTATTATGAAGAAGTTATGACATTTGTTTCCTGAAACACATATTTTAGACTAGTTTCAGGACTAGCCACAAACCCTATTCTCAACGGAGTGTAACTCCACAAATACAACGAACCACAAGCTGAAATTTGTACCACAACTACTTGGATATGTTTCCTCAATGCCCTTCTAATTTCACAGTCTTAATCATTCTACAAAAAAATTTATTGCAAAAATGGTGAAATGACATGTAAATAACATACCTTAGAAAGCATCATCAAAAGAATTTATCCTCCCTCTAATTTCGGTCTTCTTTACTTCACCTTCCCTCTAAAATTCGGCTTAGATATCCTTTGGTTACCTCGATCACCTATAGATATTCAATATGCTCAAGTGTGAATAAAATGAGAGAGCCTTGCCTCTTATTTATACTTTCGTGTAGCTTCCTCAAGGGGTTACCTTTTAACCATCTTAACCCACTTTCCTTATTTTAGGGTTAACCAACTTCTAATCACTTGTCCAATTAGTAATTTATACATTAACTTTGTTATTTAAATAATTTATTTTGTATCCACTTTGACTTATAATACACTCATCACTTCACTTTACCTCAGGGGGTTATCTTCTAACCATCTTAAACCACTTTCCTTATTTTAGGGCTAACCCACTTCTAACCACTTGTCCACTTAGTAATTTCTTCATTAAATTTATTATTTAAATCATTTATTTTGTATCCACTTTGACTTATAGTACACTCTTCACTTCACCTTATTATTTACCTTCTAAAATCTCTTCAACCACTTTGACTACTTTGACCTTTTGGGGCTTCTAGATGACTCATGGGGGTTCTTCAACTTCACATGGCCATAACTCTCTAACCGTGAGGAGTTATGTGACCTTCCACATACCACTGTAAATGGCTTGACATGCACTATCCATATATAATAGTCTTTGTTGGCACATGAGGATACCCAGGGTTCAACTCTTAATAATGCACCAACAAAACCCCGACTACCGGCCCTTTCGGCAACACTTGTGAAGCAGGTGAAGTCTCACCCGAGGTAGAAGTAGGGGGGTTACAGGATGCAGGTGTCTGTAACCAGGCTGGGACACAGATATGTGATAAAAACACTTCGTAAAATGTTTTGTTAATGCTTAGAAGGTGACATGCATTAGTTTATTAACCCTATTAACATCGCAGAGCATAACCAAAGATAGATCGATGTAGTAACAACAAATGATAATATTATACCCTGAGTACTTAACACTTAGCATTATAGATTAAATATAGCATTCATCAACACAAGTAATAACACTTAAGCAACAAATATGTATCTATTATATATCATAATCAAAGCACTAAGTGAATTCATAACAATAATAACACAACACAAAGAAAACCATGAGACACCAGATATACGTGGTTCACCCCAGTGTGGGGCTACTTCCACCAACCGCTTTGCCTCTTTATTATTTGTTAAGATTTACATTCATTCACCCCTGTGCACTAAGCCATGGAGTCGAGCTTCGCACCAGACAAGAGATTTGTGCACTGAGCACCAAATCCTCTTTCCAAAACTAGGTCAAGGCACACAACGAACTCTCTATCGAGCACAAATCCTTAACGTGCATACATTCCCTTGCACAAAGCAACTTTGTTCACACAGAACTACATTCACTTCCCCCCCTTCTACAATACATTATTATTTATTTATACTTTACAAACCCTTACAATAAGGCCTAAACATGGGAAAACCCCATGGGCCAACATCCCATAAACCCATTACAAAAACCGTAGAGGACCCTTTACTGGGTCCACTTAACCCTCAAAATCGGTGAGATCTACGATCTCAGCTCCGCTTGGGCGCTCCTTCCTCGACCAACGTGTTGAAGTCCAAAAGTGGGTCAAAGCTGACCAAATTTTCCCCAAAACTTGGTCGAGGGCCAACAGTCTTTCTTGCAAATATATCAAAACTCATACCATTGTCCATCAAACAAACTTGGGTCCATTACCCAAACCTGGGTTCTCCTTCTCATGGCCATAACTCTCTAACCGTGAGGAGTTATGTGACGTTCCATATACCATCGGAAATGGAATGACATGTACTATCCATATAGAATAGTCTTACTTTCAAATATATTAAAAATCATACCATTATACATGAAACAAACTTGGGTCCATTACCTAAACCTTTGTGCTACCGAAATTCGCTACCAGACTTTCTCCAAGGATTGACATCAATCACTAAGGGTTGACATCAATCTACAATATCACTCTCCAATGGTTGACATCAATGACAACCAACAACCATACCAATTGTCCATCAACCTAAGCCAACTGTCTGACATGAATCCAGGTGGATGCTCCATATAAATCTTCTCTAAGAGATCCCCATGAAAAAAATCATTCTTTACGTCCATTTGATGTACTTTCCATCCCCTGGCTTCTCTAATGGAAATGGACAACCTGATAGAATCCAGCTTTGTTACTGGAGCAAAACTCTCATCATAGTCAATCTCGTGTATTTGTTGAAATCCCTTGGCAACCAGTCTTGCCTTGTGTCTACTCACATGTCCATCTGCTACCTTTTTGGTCATGTAGACCCATATTCATCTGACAAGCTTCATGTTTGAAGGAAGCGGAACCAGGTCCCAAGTTTGGTTCTTGAGGAGAGATTTGTACTCCTCCTGCATGGCTACTTCCCAGAAGGGGTTCCTTGCAGCCTCTTTGTAGGTTTGCGGGTCTGAAGACTGAACCATGTGGAGGCATAGTGGGTTCACTAGCAGTGAGTACATGAGGAGGATCCTCATATTGATATATGGTCCTCCTCGGATCCACTAGATCCCCAACAAGGTTTCTTACATCCTGAAGTGTGGACTATGCCCACTTAGGCATCTTCTCTGGCTCCTCATTTGTATGTACTGAATCTTCATTTGAATGATCTGAATGGTCTAACTCTGTATTGGAACTCAAATATATGGTGTGATCTGAATGTGTGGAATCATCATCCACAACTGGTGGAATTACAAAATCATCTACATGTGGCTCATGTGTAGCATGCGAGGGACTTTCCTCGAATTGGACATTGCACTCAATGATGAGCTGGTATGTGGAGGGATCAAGTAATATGTATCCTTTCACACCATCGGGATAACTGAGAAAGATGCATAGGTGGCTCTATGGATCTAATGATTTCCTCTTCTTAGAGAGAATGTGGACCCATGCTTGTGATCCGAAGATATGTAAGTGGGTGACTTCTAGTTTTTTTCCACTCCAAGCCTCAAAAGGAGTCCTATCCTCAACAAATTTGTGAGGGGATTTGTTCTAAATGTGATTGGCACAATTAAGTGCCTCAACCCAAAGCTTGGGAGGAAGTGCCTTTGCATATAGCATGCAACTAGATATCTCTTGGAGAGATTTGTTTTTCCTCTCAACAACCCCATTTTGTTGCGGAGTATATGGTATTGTGTGTCACAATTATATCCCAGCCTCAAGACAAAGGTTTTGAACATATCGGTTTACATATTCCCCCCATTATTTGTATGAAGGGATTTGATATTTATCCCTAATTAAGTCTCAACAAGTTCTTTGAACTCTTTGAGATGTTCAAAGACCTCAGACTTCTTCCTAAGAAAAGTACCCAAGTATAGCGTGAGATCATTGTGAATTAGATCCTTGAGGATGCTTGCCAAGGACACATCCTTCACAAACCCCTTCGAAAAAGTGGATATCAGGTAGCCCGATGACCATCCCTTTCTTGATAAGTTGTTGCATGTACCTAAAGTTCAGGTGACCAAACCTCTTGTTCCATAATCTACTACTGTCATCAACATGCATGAGTAGTACAGAGGAATAAGATTCAATAAACTTATAAAAAGTGCATAACCGAGATTTATGATTTACCTCCCCGACAACAATTTTGGATTTGTCTTGCATGTCGAATATGGACACGAAGTCTGGTTTGAACTCCACCTTTTTTCCTGAGCCTAAGTGTCTAATATGATACACCGAGGACAGATTCACGAAAAATTGAGGAACATGTAGGACATTCTCAAAGCTTCCATGATCTATCTCCACTCTCCATTTTCCAGTGACCTCGACTGGAGAGTCATCCCCCATGAGAATAAGAGGCCCCGCGCATGTAGTTATAGAATATAGAATATCCTTTATGTTTTCCATGTAGTGGGAAGCACCTAAATCTGCAATCCATGCATCAGGTAAAGAGTGAATAACTACTAATGCATGAGAATTACCTTTCTTAGGGGCTTGATCTTCCGAATTTTTCTTAGCAAGTTTTGGAATGTGATCCCCGAGGTTGTTCTTCTGAAGAATTGGTGCCATATAATCAATCTTCTTCTTCTTGCATGTATATTCTAGATGGTTCTCGTGATTGCATTAACCACATTTTTTCCCTTGCTTTATTTTTCCACCTTTGGAACCAGAGGAATCATTGAAGGGTTTGGAATACCTTTCCTTCTTTGGATCTACATGCGCCTTTTCTTTGTATTTCCTTTTGGATTTATGATTTTGAGATATGTTTCCATCATGCACAACAAGTGCATGTGCCTTTGGGACCTTGATTATTTCCGTCTGAATGAGCTTATCCTACTCCTAAGTCAAAGCCTCAATAAACTATGACAATGAAGGCATGGTCGTGGTTGCTCTTGTGATGAATCTCTGAGCTTGGAATGTGGAAACAAAGACATAGTATTTTGGACCAAGTTTCGACAAAATGGTGAGAACCATTCACTTTTCCTCCTTTTATTTGTCGACCCTGCAATCCTTGAGTTGCAACAGCAAATCCTTGTACTTTGTGAAGAAATCCTGGATGTTTTCAAAAAAAATTGGATCTAATGCAAGTAATTCGACCCCAATCATGTGGCCTCTCATATCATATTTTTTCCCAAAGAGCCCTTCCATGGTGGTCTAGATCTCATTTGGATTTTTACAAGTTGATACAAGAAACGACAATTCAGGTGACATGTGCATGCAAAGGGATCTGTAAACCTCATCCATTCTATTTAGATATTTGGATTTTTCAATGGTTAATGTGGGTTCTGTTTCTGTAGCCATGGTCAACCTATACAATCCTCTGCCTCTGAGAAAAATTTCCTTCTTTTGATTCCATTCAAAGTAGTTTTACAAGGTGAGAATTGTAGATGGTGGAGATTCCATTCTTCCTATGTTCTTCAATCTTCATTACTTGAAAATAAAAATGTTGGTGCGACTTTTTCCTTGCAGCCTATGGGATCTCATACCATGTATATTTTATGAGATACCTGCACATAATATATAGCTAACAATCAAATGCACACAACTTGCAAATGGTGTGAAGAAAATACAAAATGGAGGAAAGAATGAAAGAATTTCTATTAACCGAATGAGAAAAATGATACAATACAAGTGATATACTATGTATCACACAACTAACTCGCCATAGTGGTAAAATAATGCACATTAGGAGTGTTTAGAGATATCCGACACACACTGGCAGTCACTGGAGTCAACTGCCACCTAGTCCCATTTAATTGGTCATGCGATAATCAGTTAACTAGTCAAACTGGAGTGAAATGAGGAGAAGATCACTCACACATGTGGAATGTGCCTTACTAGTGGCGATCCCAATGCAAGTGTGCATTACTCGTGATGATCTCGAGGTTAGCATGTAACACTTGGTGATAAAACCAATGTTGGCATGCAACATTTCACTCAACTAGTCTAACTGAATGATAACTGAGAATTGACTGGAGGGTATGTGGCACCCTTGTCTAGGGGAGAATACCCTCAACGAGGAGAGAATATCTCAAACCAAGGGACCCTCAACATATCCAAATAAACATACTAAAATAAAATTAAAGGAAAATTCTAGGTGTGTGTAATATCTCCAACAACAAGTCTCTAAGGTTTTGGTATGTGGAGAATATTTTGTTTTATCGTGTTGTGTTTTCATGAAAATAATGGCTACTCATAGTAGGTATGGATTTGTGTCAAGTATGAATTAGTAGATGTAAGGAGAGACATAATTAGGTGAGCATCAAATATCAAAGGCATAATGTGACCTCACCAACTCCTCTCAATGGTGGTTGAGGTTGCAGGAAGAATGTGACCATAAGTTCTTCATGGAAGCACAAGTTCAATATTGGTAAGCAATGGAATCTATATTCAATTGTTGGCACTAAGGGAAAAATACCAAGCACTTTTGGAACCCATGCATAATCACGAGAGGAGGTAGGAGGATTTGGTAAACAAATTAAACTCCTTGTACCGTTAGTTTCTAAAATTACATACCATCTTCAACTTCCACTTCTTCCCGTGTTGTCATGTTTCTCCAAGGTCAAGGAAGAAGCAATTTCACCTTTCTTCCCTTTGTTACTAAGAACTTTGTGGAAGGAGAAAATATAGCAGAGAATTCAGTAGACATGGACATGTAATTAGTTAAGTGCACCATGGAGGACCACGTTTGAGTAAAATTAAAAGGCCATGGAGAGCCAAACTTAATGTATTTTTTGTGTTTTGTCACATAGTTATTTTATTAAATTAGTATATAAGCCAATATTAAAATTTATTAAAAAAAGATTAATTTTATAAATTTTAATAGTTTTGAAATGCTTGAAAAAATAAACTTTGTGAAAATGGTTGTCAAGTTGGACCCAATCAAAATTTAATAACATGAGTGGTGATTGGTTATGTTTATGATAATAGAACCAAGAAACTATTCCTAAATAAGTAAATAACTATAATATGATTATTCTTTTAAATGATAATACAATTAATTACTTAATAACAATATTCTTTCTCTATTAAAATTATTGTATAAGAAAATGTTATATATTTTGATCACTTTTACATCTATTTAATATTGGTTTTCTTCCATGTTTACAATTAAAAATAAATATGT
>ML777180.1:2335976-2346169 GCA_009831015.1 Picea engelmannii
CAGAATAGTGTGGCGTATGAAGTGGGGCCCTCCTGTCATGGCGTCCACCGTGTCGCGTTCTTCTCTCGCCACCTGTATTACCCCCAAACGCGTGACGGGGCTTGTTTCCCATTGGCAGATTCTCTACCCCTGTTGAGGTTTGTTCCTATTGGCCATTCGCTGACCCCATAGGGATTCATCCCTATTGGTCACTTGCTAGCCCTGTCAGGGTTCGACAGTTGCAGAATAGAATGTTTGGGTCTTGCTGTAGTGCCGAAGCGCGAAATATAAAGGACGTTGCGTTCAAATGGAACAGTGAATATAACCCTCGATTGCGTGGGAACGGAGAAGTAGAGGGAAGGAGCCAGCTTACGCTGGGCCTCCATGGTTATTTAGGGGTTCAAATTCGACAGAGGACCGGAAAAGTTTGATTTAGTTTAGTGGGTGTGTTACAATCGTAGTCCAGCAGATACAACAGTGGTGGAGTTGTTAAGATTAGTCTCCAAGTGGGAGATTGTTGGTTGTGAAGCCTGATTATCTTCTTGATTCAAAGGTCTTTGTTTTCTAGCCATGTTTATACCCCATGAAGACTTTAAACCCCAGAAGAATGTACACTCCTCCACGCGAGGGAGTCTAGGGGGGTAACGCCCCCCTGCGGGGTTCGAGGGCAAGCAGGTCCCCGACAGGGGTTCGGGGGAAAAGCACCCGAAGGAAAAACTGCCTTATAAATGTATATTGTAATTTCATAGTAAATCTAGACCGTTCATTATAAGATCGTAGATCCGATAGTAGAAGTTATGTTAGGGTTTTTTTCCCTAGAAGGCAACCCTCTGTTATGAGGGAAATGTATTGTGGTTAGGTATCACTGTGAATATTGTATTCTGAGTGAGGAGACTGTGCGAGAAAGAAGAGGAAGTTACAACGGGTGTGTTGTAGGTTGTATCCCTTCATTTGCTGGATAATAATAAAGGAAGGACCTGGAAATTTCTTTGGTGGACGTAGCCCACACTGGGTGAACCATGTATATCTATGTCTCTATTGTATTGTGTATCTTCTGTGTTTTATTTCTGCATTAGTTTTATTGTATTGCTCCACGATCCTTTTTTTCTAACACGAGGGATTTTGAAGTCCAACTCTAGCATAATTGGGATTCTATCTTTTATCTTAATGCATGTCATGAATTCCTCAGAGTGGTTCAAAGATATTCCTGTTGTAACTTCAGAGGGGATGTCATTGTCTTTGAAGATACTTGAATCACAGGCACACTAGATAAACGAAACCATAAATCTAGGCATGCCTTCAAATATTTTGACTACTTTGTCAGATAACCAGTCCCTTAAGAAATCTTCTAGGATTTCTTTCGTCCATTGGGATAAAGGATTTATCTCTTTCAAAACTATGTCTGCTACATGTTTTGCATAAACATAGTCAAAAAATATGTGAGAAGCATATTCCTCTTGATTTTTATACAGTACATACCATCCAGGGCCCACCTAGCTGTCACGATTGTGTCATACTTCCCAAGTTAAAGGTTTATTGGACAAAGCTAACCAAAGCGTAATTTTCTTTTTCCAAGGCACATGGGTTTTCGAATAGGCCACCACCACCACTTTTTATCTTTCGTAAAATGAGATTCAATCCAAGATTTATATTCCAATTTGGCGGTGTAATCCCTTGAATTATGGTTTTTGGACTAGTATTGATTATCAGGGTCATCGTCCTAAAGAACAATGTAGTTCGATACCAGGAGCCCAACATAATGATCCCATTCTGTCACCTCTTCTTTGACCAACCTTAAAGAAAAGGAGGAACGCCAACATGCCCTGTCACTTTGTTGAGGCACCTGAGCATGGGAATTTGATAATGTGAATATGTTTTTCGAGTGGAGCACGTCAATAAGGGCATGTGATAGACGATAATGATTGCCAACCCCCATCCGAGGGTCATCTCCTATTCTCATCAATCTTCCATCGTTGATTTTCCATACAATCCAGGTTCTAACATAATGGAAGGTAGAAACCAAGGCTTTCCATATTATATATCCTTTCAAATACTTGATAGATGATCGATACTATTCATCCACAGAGAGACCATTAAGATATTTTGATTTGAGAACCCAACACCATAGGGAAGTACACACTGAAAACCTCTACAGGCTTTGGGTTGTGAGGGCCTGAGCAAACTGGAAAATGTTCTTTAGCCCTCAACCTCCTATCTCCTTAGGGTAAGATACCCTCTTCTATTTGACCAATGGGATTCATCCTAAGCGATGAGATCTAAACCATAAGAATTGGAAGCTTGCCTTCCTGATCTTTTGAAGAATTCCCTTATGAACTGAGGCAATGAACGCCCAATATACTATAATTCTTTCAATGACTGATTTTAATAAGGCTAGTCTTCTCCCCTTTGAAAGCAATCTATTGATCTGGATTGAGATGTGTTTTTCTACCTTCTTGACCATCACGATCCAATATTCAAACCTATAATCTTTGGGTTTCATATGAAATCCTAAATACTTGAACCCGTTCTATAGATCCTCACCTAAAAAGCAGAGCTAGCAGAAATCGCCTGGTTTAATCTATCTAGGATGAAGCTTAGGTAAAGACGAGACTTTTCAAGGTTCATTTCCATTCCTGTAGCTTTGCATTAAAGGTAGAGAACCCTTATAATCTTTGAGATATCCCTAACCGTTCCCTTGGAAAAACATAGAACATCGTCAACAAACAAGAGGTGGCAAATGGTTTTTCACACTATTTTTATGCCCCGAAACCACCCCATTCTTCTCGCCTCTTTGATCGAAAAAGGATTCATAGAAGACTAAGGACAACTTAGAATTCGTAGAAGCAACTCAGGAAGCTCAAAATGGACTCAACAGATAGAGAAAGGGAAAAAGTTCAAAGTCCTGAAAACTCAGTGAAATGATCATCATCGCGAAGAGCGCGTCGCAAGATTTCCAACAGCGTAAACGACTCGTCAAACCGAGTTACGAATCGAAAGATATTCATGGTCAAAGTTTTGGTCAACCTAGCCTAGTCAACATGGTTGAGTCAACATTCGTACAAATGATGTCAGCATTAGTACAGATGATGTCATCATCTGTACAGTGTATGTGGCACACGCAGAGGGAGACACATGTCATGTTGATGTGGCAACACCAGAGGCTTCCACGTGTCACTCGTTTTTGGCATTTTTCGGTCAATCCATGGACCAATGAAAAAGCACCATGTGACAGTCCATATAGCCACGTGGCAGACCGTAGGATGATGTGGCAGGTGACTGTGAAAGTGGTTGGTTTGGGCCAATGGTTGGATGCCACGTGGCAGTGGGCAAATGCCCAATGAGGGCTCGAAACCGAATTTCAAAAATAAAAAAATGGGCCCGCCAAATCTAGCGGCCAAACGGTAAAATCCGACAAATCTAAACAAGTGCTCCAAACTGGAAAAGTTCCAATCCACATATATGTATATTGTTATAACTATAACCCAAAAGGGGAGGCCCGAGGGCTCGACCCTAGGACCTCCCCCTATACAACGCCTTAACAATAACATCTACCACTGTTGGGCCAACGAACTACGTTGTTTAGTCTGCCCCTCTTTTTCCTTAAATGTTGAGTCTATCCATGGATGGAGGAGGGCGCTCGACGGTACAGTGAGGCTGGGATTTCGAGATGTCGTACATAGAATTAAATGAAGGGAGTAGGCATGAAAACCGAGATGAGATTTTTCAAGGGCCTGAGAGTGCCAAAGTTAGATTGAGGCATGGAGACATACATTTTTGGGTAATTCGACGCCACAAATTCAATGGTGTTGTATGTTTTATGATCTGAGCAAAGCTTCTGCAACTTAATTCTTGAATGAGGTATACTTATGTATTTTTCCAAATTCTTTTGTTGAGTTATTAAAAAGGCCTACCCATTTGAGAGCATGACCCGGAGATGTAGTCCACTAGGGATGAACTCTGTTATTAAGTTTTTGTGTTTAGATTTGATGCTTATGTCTCTTCATTATTGATCTTTTCCTTCTTTATGGTGCACTTTAATTTATGCTCATTTAATACAATTCTTTATAAGTCACTTCATTGAAAAGATCTCAGATCATGTTGGTATCATAGCAATCATATTTGACTTGAATTGTTGAGTGTAAATTCTTACTAGGGCCAAGCATAAGCGGGGTGAAGGAACTCTTAATAATTTCAATCCCGAATTTGGTCGTGCATCCCGAAGGAAGAAAATGGCAGAAGAGGACAAGCGTGATGAACAGGAGAAAAACTTCCATATGGTCTTTTATCGCATGTCAGAAATGGTCGAGCGAATGCATGGAGACTACGAGAAGAGGATGAAGAAGAAAGGGAAGAAAAAAGAAGCACAAGTTGATGATAATGCTTTGATAAATCAAAGGGCTAGAGGAGACCCTCCTGAACCTCCATCTTCACCATCAAGTTCTAGCTCTTCTTCCTTTGAGCATTCTCATCATTCTAGCCATAAATCTTCTATTAAGAAACCATTATTAAAGATTGATGTAAAATTTTCTTTACCTATGTTTAATGGAGATGTTAATCCTCAAAAGCTAGATAATTGGATCAAACATGTTGAAATATATTGGCGTGTTCAACGGATTGATGAAGAGGAAGTTAAAGTGAAATTGGCTTCTCTTCGGTTGGAAGACACCGCTCTTGTATGGTGGGAGAAAAAACTTCAGGAAAAAAGTAAGTGTGGTAATCTTATTTCCTCATGATTGAAATTTAAACCAATGATAAGGAAACAATTTTATCCATTGGGTTATTTACACAAATCAATGATGGAATGGAAAACTTTAAGACAAAGTAAAGGTCAAACTGTACAAAGTTTCACAGAAGAATTTAGGAAGAAATCCCTTCCATTAAACATTCCTTTGGAATCTTATAAACTTTAATGAAGTATATTGTTGCACTTCACAGTTATATTCGTCATACTTCGCTATTTTTTAACTCCACCAGTCTTGATGAATTTTGTGTGCAAGACACTCACCTTGAGAACATGTGAAATCATGTTCAATAAGATCCCACAAAGAAACCTTCCAATTTCCCACATAATTCGTTTAATAAGTTTAAAAGGAAGGACAAGAAGACTGCCACTATAAAGAGAGAAGAAGGAAAACCATCTTGTACTCATTACAAGAAAAGTGGTCACAATGATGAACATTGTTATAAACTACATCCAGAGAAGAGACTGAAACATTTCGGTGGAAAGGGGAAGACAAAGACCATTTCTACAGTGCAACAAGATCTTGGTTCCGATTTAGGAGACGAAGGAAATATCACAGCAATTGGAGTAGAAGGTAAATATTCCCTTCATGCTAGTTCAAATTCCAAAAATGAATCTCATGATGATGAACGAAAGATGAATGAATTATTTCATATAAGAGTTGTATCTAAACACACTAAGATAGATACATTATTTGATCTTGGTTCCCAAGTAAACTTGATATCTGAAGCACTTGTCAAAAAGATGGGTCTTGAAACTAAACCACATCCAAAGCCTTATCCTCTTGGTTGGGTATGTGATAAAGAAAAACTTAATGTCACCAAGCAATGTAGGGTCAGATTTGCTATTGCTTCAAAGTTGATTGATGAAGTGGATTTCGATGTTGTATCACTTGATATATGTGGCATAGTGTTGGGGAGTCCTTGTCTTTATGATAGAAAATCATTCTTCTTTCATCATGAGAAAAAATATCACCTTACTAAGGGGGGAGTGGAATATATTTTTAGAGCCCACATCATGAGGGTAAACACAACACTTGTTAGTGCAGGACAAATGAAGAGACTCATAAACACTAATAAGAGATATGTACTCATGGTCGTAAGGGAGAAAGATGTTGGAACATCCTACACTTTCCAAGGATGTGATCCTTCTCATAAGAAAGAATTAATTGATATTATTTCTAAGTATAATGATATTTTCCAGGAACCAGATGGATTACCTCCTAAGAGGGAAATCCAACATGAAATACATCTTCAGCAAGATTCTCCTCTTCCTAATGTGGGCATGTATAGGATGTCAGTTGTAGAGATGGAAAAGATCAAGAAACAGGTACAAGGCTTATTGGATCAAGGGGTCATCAGTCCTAACTCATCTCCTTGTGGTTCTCTGATCATGATGGTTCCAAAGAAATATGGCACATGGAGAATGTGTGTCGATTACCGGGCCTTAAATAAAATCACGGTGAAAAATCGATACCCTCTTCCTCATATAGATGATTTACTTGACCAGTTAAAGAATGTTGTTTATTTCACTAAGTTGGATTTTCGCAGTGGATACCATCAGATCAGGGTTGCAGAACATGATGCATGGAATACTGCCTTTAAAACCAAACAAGGATTGTTTAAGTGGTTAGTTATGTTGTTTGGGCTTTGTAATGCTTCGACAACTTTCATGCGTGTATTCAGGCCTTTTCTAGATGATTTTGTGATTGTATATTTAGACGACATTATTATATTTAGTGGGACTTGGGATGAACATGTAAGGAATGTAAAGCAAGTATTGAATACTTTGCAAAGGGAAAAGGTGTATGTAAAGTTGTCCAAATGTGAATTTGGTAAGACTGCACTTGTATACTTAGGTCATATTGTAGGAGGAGGACAATTGAAAATTGATCCTTCCAAGATTGATGTAATTGTAAATTGGCCTGAGCCTAAAAATGTAACCGAAATGTAAAGATTCTTAGGTGCAGTCCAATATTGGAGGAGATTCATTTCAAACTTATCCTTTATAGCAGCTCCTTTGCATGCCTTAACCAATGTGAAGAACACTTTTCAGTGGGGAGGAAAGCAACAAAAAGCTTTCGACACTTTGAAGGAAAAGATCAGTACTACACTAGTATTAGCACTGTTGAATCTTCAACATCCCTTCGAGATCGAGACAGATGCCAACAGATACACCATGGGTGCAGTATTGATGCAATATTGTAAGCATATTTGTTACCACTTGGAAACTTTTAACCAATCTATTGTTAACTATCCTACATATGATAAAGAGTTGTATGCATTAGTTCAAAGCGTAAAGAAATGAAAGCACTACTTATTAGGGAAGGAAACAATCATACATACAGATAATCAACCCTTATAGTATCTCAAAGCACAAACCAAACTGCAACAATCTTGACATTACAGATGGATGGATTTTCTACAACAATTTCATTTGGTAATCAAGTACAAAAAGGGTATGAGTAACAAGGTAGCTGATATGCTTTGTAGAACTCCTATTGTTGCTTCTATTATTTTGAAGAATGCTTCTTTATCTCATGATAACTATGTGGAACAATATGCCATTGATGGAGATTTTAAAGAAGTACATGAGAAGCTAACCTGTGGTGCACAGGTAGAGAACTATTGTTTGTAGGGAAAACTACTCTACCATCTTGGAAAGCTATGTATTCCTACAAGTGAACGAGTCCATGTAATACGAGAAGCTCACACTTCTCTTGTGTCTGGGCATTTTGGGGTAGGAAAAACCATGGCTCATCTGCAAAGATTTTGTTACTGGCCTCAGATGAAAGCAATTGTAACTAAATATGTAAAGGGGTGTGTGATTTGTGTTAGAATATAGAAGATGGTGTGCTCATTTTACCATTGACGATACCCTCGTCACCCAACCACAGGCTGAAGCCTCCCTTCGAGCACCTTAACCTTGACCTGAGAAATTCCTCCGGAAGCAAACCCTAGGCTAGATAGCCAAACAAAGAGCAACGCATCTCTCCCCAAGGATAGCGCAACACAAAAGTTGATCAGATAGTCCCAAACCCTAGCCAAGAGATATCCAAGCCAATACTGAGAACTAGCTGCTGCTGCAGCTGCAGCTGCAACCCTCCTCCAGACCTGCGCACCAAACTGCAACTGCAGTGTGCACCAAACTGCAGAACTGCAATTCTGAGATGTGACAAATGAGAATTGGCGCCATGTATTTATAGTAATCCTGCCAGTTTACTGGGTTCGACTTCTCTTTCTGGGTATGTGTCTGTTCAATATATTATTATTAATTATGGCCGACTTCTTCTCTTGGAGGCTAATAGTCTAGTATAAATTTTCTTCTTGAGCTGACAAGGCTTCTAGGGTTATTAGCCAACTCATTCGGGTTTCTCTTGCTTTCCAGAGTCTTCTATTCTCGTCAGGTTCACACATGAGGGTAAATACCTCCCGCAGCTACCATAATATTAACACTCCCTCCTAGATAGAGAGGTATTTACAGGTAATGGACTTGAGCACAAAACATACCATTTACCCGGTAGCATCAATATAGTCATCTAGACTATTTCATGACTAGATCATGAGCATCACCATCACCATCAGCTGCATCATCTCTCGAAACCATACTTCATCTGAGTAGTTAGATATGATGCTGGATAAGTCACTCTCACCGTGGAGTGATACAAGAGGAGTAAAAGCTCTGAACTGTTTTCCGTTTGGAAAATCTCTGTTCATCATTCATCTGAATGATCATCTCCAATAATCTGATGATAGTCTTCAAGGCAATTAGAACAAGGATAGAACACACCTGTGTCTATTCATAGTAGTACACAACTACAATCTAGTGGTTAAATACCACATCAAGTAACACACAAGTACTTGATCAACAACGTATAGTTGCGAGCAGTGAAACACATTCACCACAATAGTCCTCATCTACTGTCATATAGTCTTCATAACAAACAACTGAGAGCATCCTACATAGAAACAATGTTATGATAAAAACTGTATCATCTGGGCCAATCTTTCACTCACGTCTGTGAGGTCTGAAAGAATTTCTGCCACCACAGTAGTCTTCATCTGCATAGAAACAATGTTATCATAAAAACTGAATCAACTGGGCCAATCTTTCACTCACGTCTGTGAGATCTGAAAGAGTGTCTGCCCTCAACATAGAATATCAACAATGATCATCTGGGCCAATCTTTCACTCACATCTGTGAGATCTAAAAGAATGTCTACCCTCAATATATAACATCAATAATAATCATATGTGCCAATCTTTCACTCACATCTGTGAGGTCTGAAAGAATGTCTGCCCTCAACATAGAATATCAATAATAGGCTATCTGTCCCATTCTTCTCAACCAAGGAAGAAGGATTGTTTCTGATTTCTGAACCTGGACCATTTCCCACCCCAGGCCATTCTTCCGACACTAAACAAAGTGTAGCCTGGAGAGAATGAGTCTGCCCTCGAGAAATTCTTGGACCACTCCTTATCCTGGGCCATTCCTCCGACACTAAACAAAGTGTAACCTGGAGGGAATGAGTCTGCCCTAAGGAATGACTGTCCTGGACTATTCCCCACCCTAGGCCATTCTCCCAACACTAAACAAAGTGTAACATGGAAAGAATGAGTATGCCCTCGAGGAATGTCTGTCCTGCATCAACCTCCAAAACGAACGATTCTTCGAAACTGCTCACAACTGTGAACTTCGAAAGAATGACTGCCCGGTGAGGCAGACCATTCTACTTGACCACTACACAGAGTGACTGCCAAGAAGAATGACTGTCCTAGACCACTCCCCATTAATGGGAAGTCGTTGTCTATGATACATCAGCAATCAATCTGCCTCCCATGTTAACTACAATGGGAAGCTACTGTCCGTCAGAAATCTCAATCCACTTTTCGAACAGGAAAGCATCTGTCCAATCTAGACTTTTACAAAGATAAATGCTCCCTCCTAACTGGAGAGTTATTTCAATCACAAAAATAAATGTTTGCGTACCTTCTTCTATCTTGGAGAGTCTTCCCTTTCGGTTAGTAGAGTTATTTCCACAAGCTCTAGCTTGAGTATGCAAGTTCTTTCATCTTGAATATGGGCTTTACCAAAATGTATGCTTATCTGCTCATCTGTGGAGATATGTATTGGAGAATCACTTTCTCCTTTCTGGACTTCATCATGGATAATGCAATGCTTGTACTGTAGTCTGGAATACTGTGAAGGCTTCATGTAGATCTGAACAATAGAGTACATCATAGTTTGGAGGACTGGAACATATCCATGTGGGACTTCTTCTGTCATCATGAGATCTGATCTTCTGAATAGTCATCTTGATGTTATAGGAAATCTTCACCACGCTTCTGCTGTGCACTGGAGGTTCTCCAACAAGTTGTCTTGTTCTTATCTTCATACAAGAGTATCTTTCTGGTATGCCTCAAAGTCTTGAGGTTGCTCTTTATACTTTCTTTATTCAATTTTTCTGGAGAA
>ML777180.1:2346269-2358047 GCA_009831015.1 Picea engelmannii
ACGTCTTGGCCTTCTGAGAGTACCAGGAGATGCGCTGGGCTAGGGCGCACTGATCTATCTGGAGATTAGGTTAATCTCGTCACTTAAGGTGCCTCAACAAGAGGTTTAGGGTTTCTGCAACTGCTTCTGCTGGTAACCCTAGCTGCAGTTCTTTTGGAAGCCTCTCCTACTAGTAACCCTAGCGACAGTTCCTCAACGAGATCAATATCTAGCGACTATGTTTCCTTCCAGCGTTTTAGGATGACTGAAGGGGTGTGGGCCCATAACCTGTTAGAATATAGAAGATGGTGTGCTCTTTTTACCATTAACGATACCTTCATCACCCAACCACAGGCCGAAGCCTCCCTCTGAGCACCTTAACCTTGACCTAAGAAATTCCTCCGGAAGCAAATCCTAGGCTAGATAGCCAAACAAAGAACAACGCATCTCTCCCCAAGGATAGCGCAACAAAAAAGATGATCAGATAGTCCCAAACCCTAGCCAAGAGATATCCAAGCCAATACTGAGAACTAGTTGCAACTGCAACCCTCCTCCAGACCTGTGCACCAAACTGCAACTGCAATGCGCACCAAACTGCAGAACTACAATTCTGAGATGTGACAAATGAGAACTGGCACCATGTATTTATAGTAATCCTGCCAGTTTACTGGGGCCGACTTCTCTTCCTGGGTATGTGTCTGTTCAATACATTATTATTAATTCTGGCCGACTTCTTCTCTTGGAGGCTAATAGCCTAATATAAATTTTCTTCTTGAGCCGACAAGGCTTCTAGGGTTATTAGCCAACTCATTAGGGTTTCTCTTGCTTTCTAGAGTCTTCTATTCTCGTCAGGTTAACACATGGGGGTAAATACCTCCCGCAGCTACCATAATATTAACAATTTGTTCTACTTGTAATCCCACTAATAGAAAACTGGGGCTATATGTTGGTTGTGGAGCCTGATTATCTTCCTGATTCAAAGGTCTTCGTTTTCAACCGTGTTTATACCCCATGAAGATTTTACACCCTAGAAGAATGTACATTCCTCCAAGCAGGGGAGAGCAGAGGGGGGTTACCCCCTCTACGGGGTCCGAGGGCAAGCGGGCCCTTGAAATAAAAATTTCCTTGTAAATGTGTATTGTAATTTCATTGTAAATCTGGACCATTCATTATAAGATCACAGATCTGCCGGTAGAAGTTATGTTAGGGTTTTTTGCCCTAGAAGGAAACCCTCTTTTATGAGGGAAATGTATTACGGCTATGTATCATGACGAATATTGTATTATGAGAGAGGAAACTGTGAGAGAAAGAAAAGGAAGTAAAATTGGGTGTGTTGTAGGCTGTATCCCTTCATTTGCTGGATAATAATGAAGGAAGGACCTGGCAATTTCTCTGGTGGATGCAGCTCACACTGGGTGAACCACATATATATGTGTCTCTATTGTATTGTGTATCTTCTGTGTTTTATTTCCGCATTTGTTTTATTTTATTGCTCCGTGATCCTGTTTTTCTAACAATTGGTATCATAGCAAAAGGTAACTCGCAGGAAAAGAGGGTTCCTGGTTTGAGTGGGAGCAATGGCAGAAGATGGAAAGTTTAGGGTCGAGAAATTTAACAGCCAAAACTACCAGTTATGGAAGATGCAAATGGAAGATTATTTATATCAGAAGTATCTATTCCTACCATTGGGTGGAATAGAAAAGAAATCGACGACCATGAAGGACGAAGAATGGGAGGTTCTTGATAGAAAAGCACTAGGAATGATACGGCTAAGCCTGGCAGCGTCGGTGGCTTGTAATATTTCAAAAGAAAAGACAACAAAGGTGTTGATGGAAGCATACCCTAAACTGTATGAAAAACCCTTGGGTTCAATAAGGTATTTCTAATGAAGAGATTATTTAATATGAAGATGTCAGAAGGTGGGTCTGTTGCAGATCATTTAAATGAATTTAATACGGTTATTAATCAACTAAGTTATGTAAAAGTGGACTTTGATGATGAGGTCAGGGCTCTTCTAATCTTGTGCTCATTGCCAGAAAGATGGAACGACTTGGTCATGGTTGTAAGTAACTCTGTCTTTGGTTCAAACACTTTAAAATTTGATGATATTGTTGATGTTATCCTTAGTGAGGAAATGCGACAAAAAAACACATGTGAGACATCGGGTAACGCGTTAAACATGGAGAACATGGGAAGAAAAAATGATAGAGGAAAGGGCTAAGGGAACCGCGAGAATTCTAGGAAGGGAAGATCCAAATCCAGATTTGGAAAGATAGAGTGCTGGAATTGTGGGAAGAAAAGAAATTTGAAGAAAGACTTCGTAGCTCCAAAGAAACAAAGAGATGGACAATAGGAGAAAAATCAGGAAGCAAATGTAAGTGTTATAAGATGCTTTGATTCTTTCTATAGATAATATTTATGATTATTGTGTAGTAGATTCAGGGGCTTCATTTCATGCCACACCCCATAGGAAACATTTTCTAGATTATGTTAAAGGTGATTTTGGACAGGTTCATTTGGGTGATGATGCACCATGCAAAATTGTTGGAATGAGAAAGGTAAAAATAAAGCAAAGAAATGGAAACCAATGGTTGTTGAAAGAGGTAAGACATGTTCCATATCTAAGGAAAAATCTAATTTCAACAGGGCAATTGGAAAGTGAAGGTTGTATATCCATATTTACAGATAAGGTGTGGAAGGTCACCAAAGGATTATTGGTGATAGAAAAAGGAGAGCATGCAGGTACATTGTATTTATGTATTGGTAATACTGACTCGTCTATCTCTTTAGATTCTACAAGAGTGGATACAACAGTGTGGCATCATAGGCTTGGACACATGAGTAAGAAGGGGATGCAGATACTTCACAAAAGAAATTTGTTGCCAGGTCTTAAACAAATTGATATGGATTTCTATGAGCATTGTGTTTTTGGAAAACATAAGAGAGTCAGATTTCTCAGAGTCGAAAAATAAAAGAAGAGTGAAATGTTAGATCTTGTGCATACAGATGTATGGGGACCAGCTCAGGTATCGTCTCTTGGTGGCTTTCTTTATTATGTTACTTTTATTGATGATGCAACTAGAAAAACTTGAGTTTATTGCATTCGACAAAAATCTGATGTTTTTGATACTTTTAAGAAATGTAAAGCTTTGGTTGAGAATGAGACAGGAAAAAGGTTGAAGTGTCTCAGATCAAACAATGGAGGTGAATATTGTAGTATGGAGTTTGATGATTACTGTTCATACCATGGGATTCATAGAGAGAAGACAATTCCAAGAACACTACAAGAAAATGGTGTGTCAAAAAGGATGAATGGGACAATCATGGACCGTGCAAGGAGTATAAAATTGCATGTTGGTTTGCCCTTACAGTTCTGGGAAGATGGTGTAGATACTTTTGTTTACTTAATAAACATAGGAACATCAAGCTCTTTGGATGGTAGAATTCCAGAGGAGGCAAGGACAGGTAAAAAGGTAAACTATTCTTTTTTGAAGACTTTCAGGTGTGAATCATTTGTCCATATTGATAAATAAAATAGAACAAAGCTTGAGGAAAAATCCAAGAAGTTTACCTTTATTGGATATGGTGTTAATGATTTTGGTTATCGCTTATGGGATTATGAAAATAACAAAATCATTAGGGGTAGAGATTTCATATTCAATGAGAAGGTCATGTACAAAGATTAGTTGCAGGGAAAGAAATAGGAAAAATAAAAACCATAATACATAGTGCTTGATGAGATCATTGAAAAAGAAATTCCAAAGGTACCAGAAAATCAAAATGTACAACAACAAGATCAACATGTACCTCAAACTTCTTCAAGTGTTGTTAGAAGATCTACTAGGTTAAGTAGACCCCCTAAACGATACTCTCCTTCATTGTATTATTTATTGTTGATTAATTCTGGTGAACCAGAATGTTATGAAGAGGAAATGCAGGTAGACACCAAAAGGAAGTGGGAGCAAGGAATGAAAGAGGAAATGGATTCTTTGGTAAATAACCAGACTTGGGAATTGATTCAGTTTCCTACAGGAAAAAGAGCATTGCAGAATAAATGGGTTTACAAGTTGAAGGAAGAAGATGGAGGAAAAAAGTGGTACAAGGTTAGACTTGTTGTAAAGGGATTTGCACAAAAGAAAGGTATAGATTTTGATGAAATATTTTCTCATGTTGTTAAGATGACTTCAATTAGGACTATTTTAAGTCTTGTGGCAGTAGAAGATTTTCATCTTGAACAGTTAGATGTAAAAACAACTTTTCTCCATGGGGATTTGGAGGAAGAGATTTATATGCAGCAACCGGAGGGGTATGAGGTCAAAGGGAAGGCGAATTTGGTATGTAGGTTGAAGAAGAGATTGTATGGCTTAAATCAAACTCCAAGGCAGAGGTATTTAAAGTTTGTCAGGTTTATGACAGAACATGGTTATAGTATATGTCATTTTGATCACCGTGTTTATTTTAAGAAGCTAGAAAAGAGAAGATATATTATCTTGCTATTGTATGTAGATGACATGATTGTTGCATGGTTTAATATGCAAGATATAAATGTGCTCAAGAAGAAATTATCTAATTCATTTTCGATGAAGGATTTGGGTGCTGCAAATAAAATCCTTGGTATGAGAATAACAAGAGACAGGAAAAATCGCAAATTGACATTATATCAGGGTGAGTACATAGAGAAGGTGTTGGAGAGGTTTAGAATGAAGAAAGTAGGAACATAAGAAAATCATATTACTTGGTTTCATCACATGTGAAGCCTTTAATTTCAAAGTTTTGAGAACAAATCTTTTTGAAGGAGGGTACTATGTTATGACCCAACATATATGGGGTTAAATGTATATAATATGACCCCAAGCGGGGGTACATATGGGGATAAATGTACATGTAAAGTGTAAATGTATATGTAATAGGGTCAACCTAATAGTAAAGGGGCCTCATGTGTAGTGTGCAAATATGTATATATAGAGATCATGTATTCATTATTGAGACATGTGAATGGGGATGTATGATTGTATTTGGTTATTTGGAGGAGGTTCTCTTATTCTTTAAGGAGTTATTGTATAACTTATCTCTCTTATCTCTCTTAGAGTTGTGTTCCACACTCACAGTCTGTACAAGATATGTACTTTTGTTCTATTATGATATTTTAGTAGTTGGAACATAACAATCTCTAATGTTTTGGTAAGTGGGGAATATTTGGCTCTATCTTGTTGTGTGTTCAAGGAAATAATTGCTAGTCATAATAGGTTTGGAGTTGCGTCATGTGTGAATTAGTGGATTCAAGGAGAGACATAATGGGGTGTGAGAAACAAATATCAAAGGCATAGTGTGACCTCTCCAACTCCTCTCGATGGTGGTTGAGGTTGCAGGAATAATGGGACCACAAGTTCTTTGTGGAAGCACAAGTTCAATATCAACTAGAAATGGAATTGATATTCAATTGTTAGCATTAAGGGAAAAATACCAAGCACATTTGGAACCCATGCATAATCACCAGAGGAGGTACGAGGAGTTGGTAAACAAAGAAGAATCCTTATACTTGTTAGTTTCTAAGATTACATACCATCTTCAACTTCCAACTCTCCCCATGCTGTCATGTTTGTCCAAGGTCAAGGAAGAAGCAACTGCACATTTCTGCCCATTCATTGTGACTAAGAACTTTGTAGAAGGATAAAATATAGCACAAAGTTCAGTAGACATGGACATGAAATTAGTTGAATGCACCATGTAGGACCACATGTGAGTAAAATAAAAAGGCCCCATAGAGCCAAACTTAATGTACTTTTTTGTGTTTTGTCACATAGTTTTTTTTATTAAATTAGTATGTAATATAATATTAAAATTTATTAAAAAAGATGAATTTTATAAATTTTAATAGTTTTGAAATTCTCGAAAAAATAAACTTTGTGAAAATGGATGTCAAATTGGACCCAATCAAAATTTAATATTTAATAACATGAATGATGATTGGTTAAATGTTTATGATAAGAAATTATTCCTAAATAAATAAATAATTATAATATGATTATTTTTTGTAAAATGGTAATATGATTAATTTTTGTAAAATGATAATAAAATTAATGACTTAATAGCAATATTCTTTCCATATTATCGCCCATGGAAAGATTCTAACGTGTGAGAATCTCTGCAAGAGAAGGCCATCCATATGTGCCTTGTAGAAAGCGAAAGCATCCCTCATTTGTTTCTAGAATGTGCATTCACCAGAGAGGCTTAGAAGTTAATTCTTTACTCAATCATAGATTCGATTAACCAAAATTGGTTAGGCCTCTATTAGGAAAATGGTATGCTTATTATTTGGATTTTTTCCTTCGTAATCCTGTTTTTAAAAGACTTTGGATGGCTCTACCCAAGTTTATATGTTGGCAAGTTTGGTTCACAGGGAACAAGGCAATCTTCAGAGAAAAAGTTCCTCTCCTCAATTTGGTTGTAAACAAAGTTGTTGCTCAAATTTGTAATGATCCAAGGGGGGCATATATGGGGTTAAATGTATATGATATGATCTTAAGGGAGGACATATATAGGGATTAATGTATATGTTGTTGGGTATGTGTATACTTTTTTCCTTGGGAAACATGTTACATTTTTGCCTTGTTTTTCGTGTTGCCTCGATTTTGTGTCCATTGTTGGGCGGTTTTTCGGCACATGGTTTTCGCCGATGGTTTTCTATTTCTGGTTAATGAATTAGGGTTGTTGACTAATCTAGGTCATTGGGTTAGGGTTTTGGATGTCGTTGGCTCCTATATATATATTGTATTGTAAACAATGTATGAGTATGAATGAATATAAAATATGTTGGTTTTTCCAGTTTGGGTTTCCAGGGGAAATTTTTTTGTGTAATGTTTGTATTTGTCATTGTATATTTTTTGTTCTTTTACTGAAGATATGTTTGTAGTAAATAATTATACAAAGTTAAAATCTACATATGTAACATGTAAATGTATAGGTAATAGGTTCAACCTAATATTCACAGGTTCAAGCCTAGCTATGAGACCCTGGGGCTGCTGCTTTTCCACTCCCATATCATCCACTATGTGGGGAAGTATCGGGGTGGGTTCCCAGCGAGTTAATTTCTCATCTGGAAAAAAGGTTCAACCTAATAATAAAGGGGCCTCATGTGTAGTGTGTGAATAGGTATATATAGAGATCATGCATTCATTATTTGGAACATGTGAATTGTGATGTATAAATGTATTTGGGGTATTTGGAGGAGGTTCTCCTATTCTTTAAGGAGTTATTGTGTAACTCATCTCTCTTATCTATATTGGAGTTGTGCTCCATGCTCACATTGGTGTACATGGTGTATAATTCTGTTTTGTACTGATATCTTAAGCATATCGGTACATAAAATCAATATATATTCAAATTTTAAATCATAACTTAGATCATAAAGCATAAATCTCATAATCATAAACCACATATAAAATCAATATATATTCTAATTTTAAATCATAACTTAGATCATGAATTTAGACTTAATGTTCATTAATTAAAATATGTATGAAGTTTAACAATTAATTTATCAATAAATTAATATATTTGAAATCAAAAAATTTCAGAATCAAATCTAATGTTCATTTTAAATGAAATTTAATAATTAATTTATCAATAAATTAATATATTTGAAATAAAAAAAAAATAATTTTAATAAATATATAATAAAATAAAAAAACTATTTAATATTAATAAAAATTATATTAAGTTTGACTAGTTATTTAAATTTATAAAAATTTAAGATGTCAATTAAAATAATAAAATTTAAATGAGTAATAATAAAATTCTGTTTTTATTAATTTAATATTTTAAAACATTGTAATAAATTTTATTATATATTTTAAATTTATTTAAAATTATAATAGTATTTTGAAATTTTGAAAATACAATATTCTAATAAATTTTGACATAAAAAAAATATTTTCAAAATAATGATAGTTCATTCAATATCATAAGATTTGAATGAAAACACAATTGCCAAATTTCCGAGATTTCGTGGTATGATGCATAAAAGTGCATCATTTTCCCATTTCCCATATAAAAAAATTTGGGTCATGAGATCAATTCTGGACAGATCTAATGCATCCTGTCATGCTTATACGTGTTAAAATAGTTTGCCTCGAATTTGTTTTCAACGTACTGAATTTTCTGCATAAAATTTGACCAGGTGTGTTCGGAGGTTCTGGACATTACCACACAGATGTTAGTTCACAGTACAACAATGGTGAAATACAAAATGATAGCAGAGAATGAAGATAAGAGGAAAATCAGATTACATCCAATTCCTTATGTAGCACTATGTAGGCTTTTTTCTTTTGGAAGTATATTTTAGTCTCCTGTAAAGAATCAAAAGTAAAGTTGTAATAAAAAAGATCAAATGCTGAGAAAAAGTAATCCTAACCTGTTATAATATATATATATTAAAAATGGGCTCCAAGGATTTTCTTGTGCCAAGTTTGTACCTCAAAGTTTTCCCTGAATCTATTCTAGATTGCTATTAAAAAACATATAACAATTAAATGCATTACCTCTCGGTACTTGCGCATGGCTTCCTCTTCAAGTATGCTTAACAATAAGCTTTGACTGTCATTATTTTTTGCCTGGTCCACCAGTTGTTTAAGTGCTTCAAAATTTTGGCTGTGAAGTAAATTTAAGTTTTCGAAGTAAGAAATTTATTATAAATAAAGAATACAATGTTAGAAATTTTTTTTTCATAAAAATTGTGTGAGTGGTTTTGAAAGGTTTAACTTTTCGAGTGGGCACTTCACCTATCATCAGAGACACCAAAATTACTATGATATGGGTGGAGTGTTTACTCAAAAAAATTAATATGATGATGAGTAGAGTGTCCACTCAAAAACTTACACCTCACAAAAAAATACAATACTCTGATAAGAAAAACCTGAAACCATCTTAAAACCATAATATTAAGAATTATATCTTACATTGTTTTCAATAATTGGCCTCTGATAAGACTGTAGCAAGCATATCTGTTCTCAAATGCCTGGATATACTCGTAGTATCTGTAAACAACAAATTTATTGCAGGTTACTCCCCACTCATCAAAAACACTGCTTTAGATTTGTAAGTAATAAGTACAAGTTGGAAACACATTTACTATTTAGTGTCATTCACTACTAACACTTTTAATTAATTGTATTATTACTTGATGTATGTATTAATATAATACTTTACTTTTTATAAAAAGAAGAGAGATTTTATAATTATAAAATGTTTTTTAATATTATAAATTTATTTATTTTTAATTTAATCTTCTATCTTGTTATAAATTAGCAGTAATTCAAAAGGAAATTTAAAATACTAAAATTTAACCAATCCTAGATGCAATTTCCCTATATAATTCTAAGAGCTTGACTAGATCAATTTCCCTATATAATTCTAAGAGCGTGACTAGATCAATTTCATGTTCTCACTTACCTACATTATTTTAAAGAAAATTTTCTATTGAAAAAAAAAATACTTACACATTATAAGAAACTCTAAAACAATATATGCTGAACTATACATCATCAAATCTAAATAAACTTATTGAGATCAGATGATACATAACCCAACATACAGAAGACTAAATGCTCTGTAGCCAAATACTTATTTGGCATAAGTATATTAGATCAATTCAAAACCATAAAATCATGAAATATTGAATAAGAAATTGACATTTATCCATTCTTTTGGGTAGTTATTAAGCACCATGTGATGAGTGTTTAAACACTGTTGGGTTTGGAATGTTCTTGGATCCAACAGCGTCTAAGCACTCAGCTTACCGTGGCATTTAGGACTCTGGGGCGGGTGCAGACGCTATCCTACTTTTATGGAGGATGGGGGATAGCAGAAATGAAAGAGAACTAACGTTTTGAAGTTGCTGACAGGTTCCCATCGGTCTGGCACATCCTTCTGATATTTTTTATAACAGTCGTCTCCGCAATCACTAGAGGGTATTATGTTCGGTTTGACAATGTTAGCTGTTTTGGGTTTCTCTCCGGAGCGAGCCTCCTCGCGATGAACGCCTCTTGTATCTGTTCTGGGTTTCTCCCCAGAGCTGGCCTTCTCGCCTCGTTCAAGGCTTTTGGTGATTTCCCCTTCTTCAAGCAATGGTTCCCCACTACAACCTCTGGCCTCTTGACGAGCCCCTGATGATTTTTCCTCCCTTTTTCTTGCCTTATGGACTTCATGGGGACCTTCAACTTCTTTCGCTGCCATTTCGCTGCCATCTTTGTGGGATGTTTTCTTTGGTATGCTTTGGCTCTTCTCGGGTTCTGCCTTCGTTTCAGGTTTTCCAGAAGGCCCAGCTTCGTTGCGAGTAAAGGGTTTTGCAACAGGCCTCTGTGAAGAATCTTCTCTGTGCTTGGGGAGTTTTTTCCCTTCAGGATGTTTAAGCGGTTCCTTCTCTGATTTCTTCGGGCTCCTCCGTTCATCTGCTTTTTTTTCTTTGGGTTTTTTATCGGCCACAAAGACCTGTGGATTAAGAACTTCATTCAGCAATTTCTCATCTATTTCCATTGCATGTGAGAGATTCTCAACTTTTGGTTGAGAGATATCGCTGCCATCTTTGTGGGACGTTTTCTTTGGTATGCTTGGGCTCTTCGGTAGATTGAGAATTTCATTCAACAATTCGTCATCTATTTCCATTGCCTGTGAGAGATTCTCATCTTTTGGTTGAGAGATATCGCTGGCATCTTTGTGGGATGTTTCCTTTAATATGCTTTGGCTCTTCTTGGGTTCTTTCTTCGTTTCAAGTTTCCTCGAAGACCCAGCTTCGTTGCGAGTTAAGGGTTTTGCAACAGACCCTTGTGAAGAATCTTCTCTGTGCTTGGGGATTTTTTCCTTTTCAGAAAGTTTACGGGAATCCTCTGATTTCTTCAGGCCCCTATGTTCATCTGCTTTTTTTCCTTTGGGTTTTTCCTCGGCCTTAAAGACCCATGGGATCTCCTTCTTTGGGATCCCAACTGCCCCTTTGCTTGTCTTCTTGGATTCCTTCTCTGATTCTTTACTGACATATTCACGTTCATCTGTTCTCGTATCCTGCTGGGTTTTGTGATTTGAGATCTCCGCTGCTACATTGCTTGGCTTCTTTGGTTGCTCCTTTTCAGCTTTTAAAGAAGGCCCTCGTTTCTTTATTGTAGTAGTCACACCAATCTGCCCAGATAAATCTTTGACAACACTGGTTATGGGTGGTTCATTGGATAGGGTTTTTAGAGGCTCTCTACTGGGCTTCTTGGTTTCCTTCTTTTCAGATTCCATCGAGAAGGTCTCCATACTCCCTTCGTTGATCTTCTTGGGTTCCTTCTTGTTTTCAGTTTTCACGGAAAGCCCTGGCTGGCTTGATACAGGATCCACAAGAATCAGCTCAGATAAAGCATCAGTAGCTTTTGTGGGTATTTCCATGGAGAGGGTTTCAACATGCCCTTTGCTGAGGTTATTGGTTTCCTTGTTCTTTTCAGTTTTCACAGGAAGCCCTTCCTCGCTTGTTACCCAATTCACAGCATTGCTGGGTTTTTCCATGGACGGAATCTCAACTGGCCCTTGCTCGCTGGATACCAAATTCACAGCAGCATCTTTGCTGGGTTTTTCCATGGAAACAACCTCAACTGGCCCTTTGCTTGATTTCTTCGATTCCTTTTTCTTTTCATCTCCACAACCTTTGGTGAGTTTTTCCAGGGATAATTCAAGGTCCTTGTGTGATGAGTTCTTCTCTTTTTCTCTTTTAATGTTTTCCTTGGGCTTTGTCTCATGGGGGATAGCAAGCTGAACTGCCTTTGCAGGCTT
>ML777181.1:0-61719 GCA_009831015.1 Picea engelmannii
GGCAGTTAAATACTTTCTCTATAGGGGTTTGAAACAATTTTATTCATTTTGTATATAGTAATGCGACTACTCATTAATAGTGTTGGAACACGTTTAATTTTGATATTTTGAGCTTTAGATTTTGCCTCTTAGAAATAAAATTTTCAGCCAAAAAGAAAATGAAACTTAGATATTCTTTTTTTAAATTTAAAGATAAATCCATCACTTGTTGAAAAGGATCTTACGATATCCGTTGTTGATTAGCTACTCTAATTTTATCAAACGGTCTTAATGATCTATGAATTGTAGAAGTTGCTTGAGTTTTAAAGAAAGTCTTTAACGTTTGCTTCGAAGATTCACACTTCGGGTATTCCAGCAAGTCTAAACAATGAAAACCCTGAATTTCTGAAATCTGAAGATAACCGCTCGTAACTCATGAGACACGTGTCTATTAATTTGGGTTGACATGTGGCACTTACTTTTGACATTTACGTCATATGATTCACACATTTTCAAGTGACACATGGAACCTTTCTTTTCTTGACACATCATCAAGAATGATGTCATCTATGCCATGTCACTCTATGAGATTGCCTTTCGGAGTTTTGGCAAAGATTGAGTTCACAAAAATCACGAACGTCGAAACGTCGAAGTACTTAAGGCTAATTCAAGGTTTAAAACACGATAAAGTAAAACATAAAAGTGGGTAATAGGAGATTAACTTCTTCATGAATTTGACCTTCGGGAGATTTGTACCCTAATTGTGTTCAACACTCATGAACATCAACGTATTGACGATATGTATGATTGGCTAAAGTTAACGATTTGAATTGCGATTAGCAGTTTTTATTCAGTGAAGAGCTTACAGATTTCTCTTGTTACAGGCAGGATAATTTTTTTGCACCATGAAAAGTTGCAAGAAAACTTGATGGATCAGATTTCAGAATCTAGTGGAATGATAAATCAGTTCGAAAGATGGATAAACTAAGAAAAGGACCAAATATAGCAGGGAATAGGCTAAATAGACAAAAAAGGGAGCACAAACTCTCTGGAGCACTAAGTCCCCGAAGTGGAAGATCTAACGATGTGTGTCCTTTGATATTGGATGACTACAATTTACTTCAGAACTCCAGGCTTCGGTCATTCTGAGGTGAAAATCTCTGAAGTGTTAAGTCTCTAAAGTAAGGATCTCCTGTCGCGTGTCCTCTTGATTTCAACGATGAATATTTACTTTGGAACCCTGGGCTTCGGGAGTTCTCTCTTCACACATCTGTCTTTCTTCCGAAGTGGTTATCCATCGAAGTGCATGAGCTCTTGCCATGTGTCCACTTCGATCAACAGTCCAGATGGGCTTTGGGTCTTCGGGAGTTCTTTACTCAACACTGCTTGCCTCCCCCCAATAGTACGAAATAACTGAATATGGGGATCGTTTGACATGTGTCCCCTGCTCAGATCGACGAACAGGAATTGCAAGAAATTTTCTCTATCTTCTCTACATATGACCAATAGATGTGACCTCGTCTTAACTTTTGGTGCTTATCTCACTTTGCGAAGATCGACAATCGGATTTTAATGGATCGTGAAGATCAACGACTGAGTGATATTGTGGGGGGCGAAGTTCCACGAGGTTTAATTTCGAAGGGCAGTCTCGCAATTTAAACCACGGTTTTCTCTCGGGGGTACGTGGCATCACCAGGTGCATTGCAGGATGAAAAGTGGGTTACTTCAAACCACACCCTCCCGGCCCCACAAAATAGAGAAACATAAAGGGATGTTGGGGAAACACCTATCATCCACGTCATGTACCTCATTCACCCTCCATCCTATCACACCTTCCACATCAGTTACCTCGTTTACCTCACCACCTACACTTATCCCCATGTCATCCTATTCGCGAGAAGCTACTCTTTCTCGTAATTGTTATCCATCACATAACGAGCCAACATTGAGATAGATTTTAGATCTATTCCTGGAGGCTTCAAGCCCAATGTGGGGGCTACTTCTTGCCGAATGTGATAGAGAAACCCTTTTTTTTGGTATTAATACAAGTGCAGACAAAGATTCTAATTTTCGTTCAGTTTGAGTTATGTGTTTCCTTTGTATTTTCATTTCTCCAAATTTCTTTATGTAATTCCTTGAAACGCGATTGATTGCAATTTAGTATTACAACTACTGTGATCATAGTATACCAGTAATTCATTAGGTAAGCAACTTTTCCTCTGTATTTACTGTGAGTAAAATGAGATCTGTGTTCTATGTGAATTACTGCATTTCATATCCTACTCAAGGGTTCCTTCTCTACTTTTCTTCCTCTGCAAACAAGGTGAGACTCATCTGCAATTAATGCCTAACTTTGTTTAACAGTTTTGTAACTTTCTTTCACACCATTTGATATTATAATTGTGACTCAGACAACGAAATACAAGCTATGTACTGTCCTATTATTAATTTCATTGAAAAATCATTTCTTATAGAACTAAAGGTAGGAAAATCACTCATTTAAAACATTTTCTTTAAACACTCATGATAGCTAACATTACTCTTTGAACCTTAGGATTAATCTCAAGAACAAAAAATAGTATGCAAAATACTTTTTTGACATGTAAAAGGGGAGAGGGAAGTCTATCATAGTTTCACATATAGAGTGTATAACTGAAGACTATTTAATGTGTTGAAGCATAGTGAAATTTTGAAAGGCATATGAAAAATGTGATTTTATTTATTATAAATGACATTATGTTTTTTCCCATAAAATGCATATGTATGTATGTCAAGAGAGCCCTTAGAATTAGTTTAAATGATTGGTTACATTAAACCAAAATTGTATTCCTAATTTGATGTACTATGTAGGTCTCACTTTGATTTCTATGGGTTATGGCATTGAATCTATGGTGCCCTGAACACTAGGTAATTTTTTTTCATGGGAGGAAGTGTCGGAGAATATTTATCTTTCTTTACTTTTAATAATAGATTTTTTTACTTTTAATAATAGATTGAAAATTAAAATAAGTCTATATTTAATTTAAAAATTTATTTTATTAATATAAAACAATTTAAAATTAAAAGGTAAATATAATATGAAAATGATATAAAATTGAAGAAAAATTAGAATTTAATAACAATTTAACATTAATTTAAATTTAATAAGGAATTGACATTGTTTGAAATTTATTTCATCACCCAATTAAAAAATGACTTAAAAAGAAATGAAGTGCTATTACACATTTCCACCTGTTCAATTTTTTTTTTTATAAAATAAACTGTAAATTTCAATTGTAATTATAAAAATAAATATATTTATACAACAAATGCATTTTTTATTCTTTTATAATTAAATAATTTGATAGTAACCAATTTTATTGAAGAGATTAAACAATATATGAGTGAAACATGTTTTTTTTAAAGTATCAAAAGCAAATCTTTCTGAATTTTATTCTCTCACAAAATTTGCATTTATTTTTCTTGACTGGTAAAGTCTACTAAGGTATACATACCCTACCTCTTCTGGATTTGAACCTGTGACTTTTTAAGAGGAAACACATGTTCTAAATCATTAGGCCCACTCAGACTAAAGCAAAGTTATATTTAACAAACAAAAATTAAAATGTAATCCTGATGTGAAAATTGTATAGACCTAAACAAAAAATTAGAGCTTAATCATGACTGAACATTGTTAGAAATTTGCTTTACCGTCCAAACCCAAAAGGAAGGTAATGGTTTCCTTGCTGTAGATTTACTCTTTTATGGAGCGATACATTTATACCTGCTCTCTTTTCTATTCCTCTCAGTACCTGATAGAACTGCTGTTAAATATACAATCTGTAATGAAATGGAACGAATGACTGGAAGAAATGCAAAGATAAAAAATAGCCCGAGTTTCTACTGCTTTACTGCAGCATTTACTAATAAAAAAACAAATGGTCTGACGATATTTCCTGAAACCCATAACGGCATGAACAGTACTGAATATGCGCATGAAAATGCATTATAGTTGGCAGTCTTCCTTTTAAGATCATACATCCATTATATAGTAGAAACTGGTAAGATTCTACTTATGCGTCATGGCGACACGCAACTCAGAGCTACTGAAAGTCTTAATGACCTAATGCTACCTCCTATAAACAAAGTTATAATGGAGTTATTAAAATTAAACCTACAGACCTACTTCTTCACAAATAGATCACGTGACAGACCTATTTCTACAGACCTACTTCTACAGACCTACTTCTTCACAAGTAGATCACGTGCTTGATGATATACACTCATGATAATAAATCAAATTGAGATTGGCACCTGTAGGGTTTGAAAGATCTTGTGTCCGTTGCAGATCCAGATTTAATCACAGAAAAAGAGTGGGAGCAACGATTGATTCTCGATCACCATCCGTAGCGAATTTCGGTGTATTTGGTCTTGAGCCACTTGAAGCTGCTTCGCACAGAGTTCTTCATCTTTCCTTCCACGGCGAGAACCTTGTAGCTAGCAACGCGCTTCTTTCTTTTCATGTCGGCATCGTTTTGCACGCCGAACGCATTAGCTTTCACCTTGGGACCGTTGAAGTTATACGCGTTGCTGCATAGATCCCCTCTCGCCGCCTCCTCCTCGTGCTGTTGCCGCTGGGGATTATTGCAACTCTCCTGCGATCCACCGGACGTCGATGAATTCTCAGGAAATGACGGGTTGGAATGTTTTTCCATCAGATTGGCACGAAATCGACCGAGATCAGTTGAAGCAGCTGGTAGCCCTGAAGCCAGATGAGAGATCTAGAATCAGCCGGAATTTCTTCCCTGTGATATATTGATGAATTCGACCGGCCTGATCAGATCAGAACAAGGAAGACCGGGCAAGAGCTGGAAACCTAAAATGCTGTACTATAGAAGCGTGTGGCAGCATCTGTAGACGCTACAACGACGCGTAAAGGCTCTGGATTAAATAGGAAAGCGATGCATTCGGCTCGGACCACCGTAGATCAGACATATCCACGTTATTATTGTGAAGTGACCCGTCAACACGAAATATTCCTTCGTCACATGGCTCTCTCGCAATCCGCCCGTTAATTATTTACAATCTCGACTTTGGGAAAGGCTGTAATTTACAGGAGTGGGGCGCATGATTGTCACAAAAGAACGAAAAATATTTAAAACATCCAAATCATGGCCATATGCCAACCACCATAGTGATGTACCTGAATGGGGTCTAGCAAAAAAGAAGAGGTGGCCACCATGTCTGGGATTGCATTTACAAAATCTAAATCGAACTTCATTTCAGCAGAGGTAATTGGAGGATGTGGGGTCGCGTTGAAAGGACAAAGTGGTCAATTTGCTTCACGAATCATTAAGAGATATGAAGCGATGTTATGAAAAGACAAAGTGGTGACTTTGTTTCACAAACTATTAAAGATAATATGAAACAAAATCAAAACATAAAATACAAAGATAATATGAAACAAAATTTACACATAAAATATAAAGATAAGTTGTTTTTTAATTGTTTTACAAAATGGTTTTTTTGGTTTCAATTTAGGGATATAAATCTGCAAGAAATCACTATTTTTTATTGTCAAAAATTCACTATTTTTTATTGTCAAAAATTCATGCATAAATGGATTCAACATGCTGAAAAATCCCGAAGCACTTCTATTATAAAAAAATAATCACTCAAATACATGGATCTCACGCTAAAGTCCTAAAAATATCTCCAAAAAATAACCATTTCATATAACTTTTAGACTACAGCCAAAAGTATTATAAAGCAAAATCTAAACATAAAATACAAAAATAATATGAAATAAAATCTACACATAAAACACTATGATATAAAGTCAAAGTTTATTTACAAAATATGATTACAAAACCACATCAAGTAATAAACTTGCATCTTAAAATATGGTATAGAGTCAGATTAAAATATCTCCGAAAAATAACCATTTCATATAACTTTTAGACTACAGCCAAAAGTATTATAAAGCAAAATCTAAACATAAAATACTAAAATAATATGAAATAAAATCTACACATAAAACACTATGATATAAAGTCAAAGTTTATTTACAAAATATGATTACAAAACCACATCAAGTAATAAACTTGCATCTTAAAATATGGTATAGAGTCAGATTATTTGCAAAATATGATTACAAATCCAGATCAAGTAAGGCATGGTGGACTATACAAAGATTTTTATCATTAATGGAATCTTAAGATTGTTATATTAATTATATATATATGCAAAGTTGTTGGATACTTGTCATAAGGAAAATCTACAGAGTAGTCTAAAAATCACTAGAGTTTTCAAACAAAGTATGTTGTACCAATTTAAAGTATTTATCTCTTTAGATCGAACATCCCTATTTGATAGTAAAAAACATTTCAAACAAAGTATGTTGTACCAATTTAAAGTATTTATTTCTTTAGATCAAACATCCCTATTTGATAGTAAAAAACATACTAAGTAGTTGCATATGATATATAATCTAACTAAATCAAGATAATGCAACATAAGTTGATGGTAGGAGAAGGGGATACCATTTTTTCAACCTTATGAGATTCGATGGAGTGCCTACCATTTTTTCAACCTTATGAGATTGGATGTAGTTCCCTCTCGAGTTGGAGCCTGATTAGATACAACAACAACATTATGGATGTGAGTGGGGTTTGGCATAATGATTTTCATATTAATTGTTGCCTTACATAATGCCTCAAACTTCTTGTGAAGCTAACCCAGTTTCTGTGTAATGGCTTGTTGTTGTCCCTTCTCTTCAATGAATTGGGAAACAAAGACTTTGTTAAGCCAATATAGTTCAATTAGCTTAAAGACTATAATATCCATGGACCTGGAAAAGGTAGTATCAAGTATCCAGTCCACAAATTCTGATTCTAGTTGAGTTTTAGAAAGATTCCATCTTTTTTGACGAATGGCTTTCTCCATAACTTCCATCTCCTGCTTAACAATCTCTGTAATTTTTTTGTTGCATTCATGACGTCTACTTAAGCTCTAGTAATCCTATGAGATGTTTTCCTATAACGTTAACTTCTAACATGTTCTTTGGATTGGTTTCTCTGGCCTTGCATATTGAATCATGTTCTATCCCTTCACCCTTCTTCATTCACAATTGACAGATTGCTACTACTTGAAGAGAAATGGTGTGGGTTGAGGATGTCGCCGATATAGAAAACCTGTGAACCAATGGATTGGAGTTGGGTAGGGGTGAGAGATTGTGAATATCCGCTAGTTTTTATCATGGCTTCTCTAACCTCAAAATTGCAATGAATGCAAAGACCATCAACTAATCATACCTAAATAACTTGGAATGTACATCAACTAACATCGTTGGTGAAGACAAAGACCAAACATGTAGAGACAAATTCCTACTATCTCCAAGGTTTGAGCAACAACCTTCAACATCGTTCTCAAGCTATGATTCTCCCTAGAATCCTAAAAGCTTGCAAAATGAATGATAACACACTTCCTTTCATCCATCTTCATTCAAAACTAAACATCTCAAATTAGATGAATTGATCTCTTCATTGAAAGACATCTTGCATTAAGAAGCACTTAGAATCCTATTCAACCCCATTCAAGGAACGTTTAATTTACATTTAATATAATAAATATTTAATATATATTATATTTTTTAATGTAATATATTTAAATTTAATATATATTATATTTTTAATGTAATATATTTAAATTTAAATTTATTAAATATTGAAAATGATAAAAATAATATAAAATTATGTAGAGAGATAATCTGTTTTAGAAATTTAATTTCTTTTAATACAAAAATTTGTTTAAATTTTTTTGTCTCAAAGGATTTGATCTATCCTTGAATAAATTGGACCTAACATAACATGTGTATACACACCTTTGTGTGTTGTAATTTATTAAACTAAAGTGTATATGTGTGCGCGCACCTTTGTGTGTTGTAATTTATTAAACACATATATATACGTGTAATTTATTAAAGACATTTAAATTTTTAATAATATTTATATTCTTGTATTTTTTTTTTATAATATTTGTATTCTTTATATTTTTAGGAATAAAAATATATTAAAATAAATTTATATATCAAATAAAATAAAATTTTATATTATTTTATTTTTATTTTTTAATATTTAATGAATTTGAATTTAAGATATATCTATATTAATAAAAATAAAATCCATTAATAAATGTTCGTCATCGTGACTAATTGTACCACAATCACCTTAAAGGTGATCTTAACAATTTCTTTTGGAACAATGTATTAATGAATTGGCAATTATTTTGACTAACAAATTTAAGATGTACATCTATATAATATATAAATAAAATTTTAAAAAATCCATCTTCCTAAACTAATTTACCACTATCACCTTAAGATTATATATATATAATTTTAATTTTACTAAGGCAACTTTGATAAGTAATGCATTAGTGCCTCAGATGGGGTGCTTATTAGTTTACATGATCGTGCGGTGGGAATGACCAAGGAGGTGCCTTGCTCGAGAAAAAAAATCGTTGTGGGCTTCTAGCAACATCTCACACTTGTCACATTGGAAAATGCTCTGGAAAATACACATGTTCATGTTGAGGTCCTTTCAAGGTCTCATAGGATGGCGAGTAATTATGATTAGGAAGAGGAAGAGGACCATCTCATTCACACCTTACATTCACATGATGGGTATGAGGTTAAAGAGGTATCCAGGTTCAAAAATCGCATCATGAATGGAGGTGGGAAACATCATTTGACCATGGAGCAACATCAACTGCATAATGAAAAGGAAGAGGTCATGATTGCAAATCACCTCCATCCTCATGGTTAGCTCGATCATGGAAGTTGTTGTGGTTAACCCAAGGGGTTTTGCTCTGATTATGAGCGCATTAAATTGGGTCTGCGAGAGATGGGATTTAGGTTCATCCTTTCTCGAGTATATTGATCACTCTTCCACTGCTCTTGAATCTGTAACTAGTTTATTTCTCCTTTTTTCCAGTATGGAAATGGCTCCTAGAGGAAGGAACTTCTCGTCCCCACTCAGTGCAACCCTCTCATGTAGTGAAAGCTTCCATTGATGCAACTGAATTCTATGAGGACCTTTTCCCAGAGGTAGGCAAAGCCAAAATGAAATATCTTGAGGCCAAATTTCGCCAAATCAAGGAATTCCAAGAGGATGATGATGTGGAGGTTTATGTTGGGAGTTTCATTCTTGATTTTGGATGTACCTAGACCATAAATTCAAAGTTTTACTGCACCCTTGGGATGTACTTTCACACCAAAACCATGGAGGCCATTGGTATGCTTCCCAAGGAGCAGGTTTTCACCAGTTGAAGAGCAGGCATGAAGCGCTAGAAATCTATAATGCATATTGAATTGAAGTGGTCACTTGGCTCGCCAGACATCAAGGAGGTAACTTCATTCCTTCTGCAAGGAACTATGTAGGTACCGAAATCTCGACTGCAATTGCTCATAGGGAGACTATGGACCTTACCAGCTCCTAGGTTCAACATAACAAGTGACATATTTCTCTTTGTTTTCCCTTCTTTTATTATGCTATCTAGGATTTTAGATATGGTCATAAGTATAGTCAAACATGAACTGTATAGGAATTACAATTTCAGACTCGTGATTAGGGTGTTAAGTGTTAAGACCTAGTTTCCCCTCAGGGGAAGGCCGTATTTTTTTGTTGCGATATGGAGCCCCAGAGACTCTCATGGTCTCTGTGGGACTGGAACAACAAATCCTTCCCTATATGCATATATGTAAAATTTTGTCCATATTTAATATAGAAGCTTACTTAAAAAAACAATGATATTGTATTATTGAATTAGCTATTATATGCATATTATGTTTGGACTAATAAACAATTTCCAAATCATTCACCATCCAAATTTTCACTATATTTGATATGCCAAGATCCAAACTAACCAACATTTGGATTGTATTAATGGTTAAGAACACGTGTTTCCTCCTAAGAGGTCACAAGTTCAATAATTTTAAGGGGTAAATTTCTCTCATGAGCTAATTTTCCAAAATCCCCCCAAAATTTAGAAATTTGAATATTTTTACAAAAACATCAAAACCCACATTCTTATGTCGGATCTTCGATAATAGTTGATAAAACACATTGTTATATATATTTTTTAATCATTGCACAACTTTCCAAATATTATAATAGCAATAACATATTTGAAAAATATTTAAAAATATTTTTATTGAAATGTATTGTGGAATCTACCCCTCTATTGTGACGGAGTTAATACTCTCTAACAATTGATTTGTATTTATTTTAATTTTATATTTATCAGATAATTTTGAAAACAATTTTTTTAATATAAAAATTGGAGAAATTCTAGTGTTGAAGGATTTTTTGGAAAGTGACAACATTGGGAACTTGGATAGAGTGTTGGGAACTAGTAGAAATTTCCCCCAAATAGAATTTACAAGAAATTATTATTAATTTAATTTGTGCTAATAATTATATGAATATATTTAATACAATAGTGACACTATAATATCCATAAAGATTTGATTAGAAAATAAGAAACATAGTACATATACAAAATTTTAACATCTTTTTAAAATTAAACTTTATATATATAAACTTGAAACATCTTAAATTTGAAGCATTATTCTTGTTGTGATTGGAAAAAGCTAAATAGTACTACTCTTGTAATATGAAAATACAATAAAATTCAATGGTATGGTTGGTTGGACATGATATTGATTTATTCGACTTTCATGTTTAGTGTGAGCTTGAAGGCAAACATACATGCATTAAAAGTTCTTCATATCCACAACTATAAAGTGAGTTTTACTAAGTTTTTTATTTAAACAATTTTTGAAATAATATTTGTGTAGTTTAGTTATTGTTTTATAGTGAAATTTTGAATAAATATAATAAAAATATTTGTAACAAATTATGTGTTTGTAAAAATGGAATAAAAAGATTTACATTTTAATTTAATAAGATTAAAAAATAGTACTTATTAATACCAAAAATTATAAATATACTTTTAATTTAAATCTTTCTATTTCGGAAACACTTTCTCAAGCTCTAATTTCCTAGATGTTGAAGCTCCAAAAAAACCTTTAAGTTCTCAAAACTGTTCCTGACAAATTGGAGATGTTTTTCACTCATAGGGAACTAGTTTTCAATACCTACTAAACATTGTATCTCAAACATCAAGTAGTTGTTTATTATGGTTCTTTATAAAAAATAAAAAATTGAAAAACTTAAAAAATAGTTTAAAATCAATTTGTTTTGAAAATAATTAGCTAAATGTATTTTTAAAATAATATATTTTTTAGGTTAATAATTCATGAATAAATCACATATAGTATATTAGCGATTTGTTTACTAAAACTAGTATTCTATAAAGTGGAAATTAAACCTTAGTGAATAGGGTGAAAATATTTTCTCACAACCACTCAAATTACACTCAATTAACATACATAAATACATACATATACATTATGAAGATCTTAGGGAGTTAGTTTAATTAGATCTCTCCAATGTCATTACACATTTGGCTAATCGTATTTCGTAGGTTCTTGATCCAAATACCCTTGGGTGAGACACACTAATTTGCTTCGACAAATTTACTAGATATATTATTCACATCTCTTAAATTTCCTTGCAAGATGTTCCTAACATATATATATATATATATATATATATATATATATATATATCCAAAGAAAAAAATATTATATTCATGGGAGGTGAATATACATGTTTTGGTCCAAAATAGAGGATTGTTCATAGATTTTAGAAAAAACTATCAGTTGGACTAATTTTCTACTATTGTCACTTCACTCAACCGTTGCAGCTAGGGTTTAGGCCTAGTGGCCCTGCTTATTTGTTGCAGTTCGGCCTCTGGACATTGCTTCCCCTCTTTAATGGTGGATTCACCTTCGGGCCAGATTTGTGGTGTCGATATGCTTCGCGTGCCTCCATGATCTGAACCCAGGGGTGACTAATTTCCAATAATTGGTTGATTATGTCACTCCTTTAAAAGAGTCAGCTATAGATCGTTTGACTTGACCGATTTTCAATTAAAGGTAAAGTTGAAGTCTTATAGGCTTGAATCCAAAGTGAATAAAACCTCTTTAGTTTTCCTTATGTGTTATATGTTATTCTTGCATTTAATATCCTATGTGTTATATGTTATGCTTGCATTTAAGAATCACCCTCAGACTACAAGAGGATAAGTCCAGTACCCATAAAAATGTAAAATGGATTAAAAAGGTTCGAGTAGGTGGATCAGCAAGCCTTTAAAGAAAGGAAAAGACAACATATATCACTCCAGATCAGTGATGGACCATTGTGCTATGGAGTCATAAACAATCTCCTCAATGAAGACATTGAAGCTCCCTATCAGACAAAAGATTTGTATAATGATGAAGAGAAGAATAAGAGAATAATATAAAGATGAATATTACATAAGAAGAGATCCTCTCTGCAAAGACAACTTAGATGTGTCTGAAAAATAAACAATGATAGATAGGAAATCTTACAACAGATCCTCTAGCGCATCAGGAATCTATCAATCAAAGGTAGATTTTAATCCTTAAAATCAACAATACATTCAAACAAGATGAAGAACAAAACTTAGATGTGTCTGAACAGTAAATAATGAAAGATAGGAAATCTTACAATAGATCCTCTACCGCATCAAGAATCTATCAATCAAAGGAAGATTTTAATACTTAAAATAAAAAATTACATTAAGACAAGATGAAGAATAGAACAAAGAACATAGAAGACAAATATGATGAAACAACTCATATGAGTCTTCAATAACAATACAATTTACAACTACATGCCTCTCCGGCTTACGAACTTAAATATACAGTCATAAACATTTATCAAAAATTCCTCTGGTCTTGGGTCTGAAACCCCCCTTTCTAGACATATCATTCATATGATGTTTTCATATTCAAAACAATCGGCATGTCTTGCTTCTTGGGCACCTCCTTTCAAGTTTCGTGTTTCTTCTCTTGTCTTTCTTGTTCCTTCTATCAAAAGGAAACTTTGGTTAGTATGTGCGTGAAGGAAAAACTTCCCTCTATGGTACTTCGTGCTGACAACTTTCTCTCTCCTCGTCCAGACCCTCCATACTTCCATTTAACGGGGGTATTCGATAGTTCAACCACAAGTCCTTATTTCATTAACTGATTTCTTCTCAGGATCAGGATGTGGAAAAAATACCCTCTACGGTACTTTGGGTTGATAGTCTCATGTCTCCTCATCCAGACCCTCCATGCTTCCATTTAAGGGGGTGGTTTATTGTTCTCTTTCCTCTAGTGATGGATTAGTCACGGTCTGCTAATGTTTTGCTTCTCCTTGTGATGCTCCTTTGATGATTTGGATTAATGCCCAGTTTATGTTGCCATGCATTGATCTCAGATCGGATCCCATATAAGGACGTGATTTCATAGGCTGCCAAGGGTGGTTTGGTTCCACACTACTTTGGCCCCCACAATCCACTACCAACTACCACGTACCTCCTTAGATATACCATGGTTTCGATTGTGGGACCTCTTTAGAATTTTATCGTTCGAGCTTGTTCTGTCCCCGCAATGAAGTGTGGTCGTCGATCTGATGCAAATCCGTGATCTAGGAACGCCCTAGTTTTTTTGTTGCACGCTACTCTCAGATGGGCCCTACATTAGCACGTGAAACCAGAAGATCTATGGTCCTTGTTGATTTGAGATCAACGGTCCACAATTACTTCAAGAATTTGAGTGATATTCCTTTCTTACCTGTTGCAAAGATCAATGGTTCTTGTTGATTTGAAATCAATAGTTCTTGTTGATTTGAAATCAATGGTCCACAACTACTTCGGGAGTTCGGGCTTCGGGCCTTTTCAATGCATAGTTCTTACAATCCTCTTGAGTGTCATATCTACGAAGTGAGAGATCTTCCTCCATGTGTCTTCTTGTTTTGGACAATCGAGATTCACTTTAGGAGTTTGGGCTTCGAGAGTTCTCTTCTGCTTGCTCGTGCGATCGTCCGAAGTGTCATATCTCTGAAGTGAGAGATCTACCTCCACGTGGCCTCTTGATTTGGACGACCGAGATTTTCTTCATGAGTTCAGGCTTAGAGAGTTTTATTTTTCTTGCTCATGCGATCCTCCTAAGTGTTGTATTTTTGAAGTGTTGGATCTATCTGCAGATGACCTCTTGTTTTGGATGACCGAGATTCACTTCGTGAGTTCGAGATTCGAGAGTTTTGTTCTTCTTTCTCACACAATCCTCCGAAGTGTCATATCTCTGAAGTGAGAGATCTGCCTCCACGCATCCTCCTACTTTGGATGGTCGAGATTCACTTCAGGAGTTTGGGCTTCGGGAGTTTTCTTCTACTGTCTCGCACAATCCTTTGAAGTGTCGTATTTCTGAAGTGAGAGATCGTCCTCCACGTGTCCTCTTGTTTTGGATGGCTGAGATTCACTTTGGGAGTTTGGGATTTGGGAGTCCTCTACTCACTCAGCTTCTGCTTGCTTCCTCCGGAGTATGAGATCGTTTGAAACATGTCCCTTTATTGAAGATCAACGGCCATGAGTGATTGTGGAGACTCAACTTGCACAAACTTTAATTTCTTTCTCGATCCCTGCAATGCGAAGATGTTCCTTCGTAGTGGGATCAACATGTATCATTGATCTGTTGATCTAGAAAGATCAACGATCATGAGTGATTGTGGGCTCACAACTTGTAGAAACTTTAATTTGCTTCTTGATCCCCGCATTGCTTCCCCACCATACATCTCTCTCCAATGAGATCTGATGATTGTGACTTAATATTTTCTTGATCTGACGACTCATCTTGCTCTCGCTCAGATATTACGGCTGAAAATTGAACCTGCTTGTTTCCCTGTATTTCAAACCCTAAATGGACTGCTCTGAATGCTGCATTTTTCTCAAAGTTTTTTCCTGTGCATACAACATACTTGACCGACCTATCTTTATCAACTAGAAGAGGAAAAACTAATAGGAAGGCATGCAAAAAAGAGAGAGACTCAGCATAGGTGTAGACCCAGGTCTTAACAATAACTGCATATGACCCATGACAACCTTATGTGATAATATTTGGCTCCACATGTGATGGCATGCTCCCTGTGAGCTGCCAAGAACAAGCATCTTCAATGTCTTATCCTAGGGCTATGGTGTCACTTATTTAAATACCAAAATTAAACTGAAAACTGAAAATCTCACACACAAGCTTATTTATATACAAGACCCTACTCTAACTGACTTTTACAATAGGCTAGGTGACAACAAACTTCCACCAGATCCACTCAAGTAACTTCCTAGCTGAAAAATGTCTTACTCTGCCATTGATCAACAAGAGATAATAAAATTGTGACAAAAAATTAATTACATTCTTCATATTACCTCCCAATGTTGAAGGTATGAAAAATCTTGAAGGCTTCAATATATTGAGGAAATGAAGCTCCATGTACTCCCCTATAGGGTCATCAAATAGGCGATAAGACTTACTGGGTTGATAACAAAAAACCTTCTATTTTTACAGCTGCTCACATATGGTTGAATGTCTATTGCAAGTACAGGAGAATGGATGGCTAATGTAGGATGTTGATCCACTTTCCTTTTTGATGCAGTAAGAGATTCGCGACCACACTCTCGTCGCGCTCTCCTGCTCACAGGATCGTTCAATTCCTCATGCGAGCCGAAGCGGCTCTTTCAATTCCTCTGTGGAATCCCTGCTAAAAACCCTATCCACAGGTCCTTTCTTCACCCGCACGGTTCTCTGCACTCAACTGTGATCTTCCCCGACTTAGTCTCGGGTTACGGGGTTTCCTCTGTTCTGATGTCGAGAGTTCCTGTTCCCACGATCTCTTGAACTCTGATGAGCTCTCTTCCGACCTTAGCCCCTCCTGGCTATGCCCTCTGGTACATATGACCGCTATCTCATAAAATTGCAACCTTATATTCCCTTCGGGGTTTTGGGTTTCAAATTCCCGATGCGCCCCTAACTTTCGTTAGCCCTCCAGGCTAAACTCTTGGTCCACGTGACCTCCTCTATATGACCGCAGCCATCACCTCCTCATCGGGGTTTCAGAATTTCCAATGCCAAAATGCATATGTCCTCAGGATTTGCGATCCCTCGAATCCCGACGTGCTCTTTACGCACTAGCTCTCCTGGCTAGGCTCCTGGCCCATATGACCACTATCCCCGTGACCGCAGTCTTACCACTCGTCGGGGTTTCAAACTTTTCAATGCCACAATGCATTGGCTCACGAGATTCCTGATCCTCCCAATCCCGATAGGCTAACAACTGGCCCCCACGATGGCACCTTCCTCCTTGTCGGGGTTTCGGGCTTTCCAATGCCGAAACTCACATGTCCCCTGGACTCGCGATCCTCCGATTCCTGATTTGTCGATGAACGACCTCCTTTTCGAGACTTCCCCCTAATGGCTCCGATTGCTGCCACGCATCCTCCTATGATGGATGGTCTTGATCCCTCCTCGTGATTTCGAGACTTGTGATGTCCCGATTTTCACGACCTTAGGAACTCCGATTTCCCGAGTGTCGATATACCGACTCTCTTCGGATTTCTGACACCTGTCTCCCCAAAACGGACGACTCAGATTTGTGTCGGGGTTTCCACTATGGACTTCCCTGATCTCCTGTCCACGGGAATGCCGATATCCCGAATCCCTATGCCTCGATCCCCGCCACGTGTCTCCACAAATGGACGGCCCAGATCTTCCCGGTGTTTCGAGACTTGAAATGTCCCGACTTTCTTGTCCTTGTGACATCCGGTTTCACAAACGTTGATATCCCAATGACTGTCGGGACTCCTTCCTGGCGTGAGAAGGGTTAAACCTGGTGCACCTCCTGTCCAATTTGACGGTTGACGGGTATCTGTTCAGGATCTGATGGCTCAGATCCGTTTCTCCTGCGCGCTTACTCCAGAGGCTAAACCTTGCGCGCCTTCACCCGATCCAACGGCTGACGGGTATCTGAGTGAGATCCGACGACTGATGATCTCCTCTTCTGTGTGCTCCTCCAGTGTGTCTTCCTGGACGTAGAAACCAACGGTCCATATCTCTTTCTCCAACCGATCTCACGGCTGCTGTGCTCCCTCCCGAGCTTGCGCACTTTCTTCCAATGCTTGGAAGAATTCCAAGTCTCCCAAAGGCCTCAACCTTTGTCTTCTTTCTCCTCTGCGAGCTCCTTAGCTTTAAACCTCGCTTGCGTTCTCCACGATGTTGTTCCTCCTGATCTTTTCTCCTTTCGACTCCCCAAGGGATTCTCGGACTTCTGCACCTCTGCAGAGTCTTCACGCACACACGGTGTTGTCTCTCCTGAGATTCTCAAACACTCAGACCCCTAAGGGATTTTTGTCTTTCTTCCTTCTTCCTCAGATGGAGAATGTATGGACGCCCTCCTGGATATCCTTTCACTCAAGAAACCTCTTACTGAGTGCTGCGGGGTGTTCAGCAACCCTGTGAAGATCCCTCTGTGGATTCTTCCTTCCATTACAGAAATCAAAGAGTTCTCTTCTCTTCTTTGTGCCTGTCTGCACACTAACTCAAATGCCTACCTGGCAGAGTGTCTTCTCCCAGAACGTTCAACAGTTCTGTCCTCCTATGCACTTATGCACTTGCTCATTTCCCACCTGGCATAGCTTCACAGAATCCTCAGTGATTCTGATTCTTCTTGAACTCACAGCAGAGTTCTTCTTTAGCACCCTGTGCTTGTGCTCAATGCCCACCTGGCAGAGCTCTACAGAACTCCCGATAGAGTTTTTGTCTGCAACTGTGTCTCTCATACATAGCGTTGCCTCCAAGGTATTCAACAACCTTGAGGTCTTCTCCTGAGTTGTTGATTCTAGTTCCTGTGCTGCAACACGTCTTTGTCTGAACCTGCAGTGTTCAGAAATGCATCCTCTGTGCACGGCTCTCAGAACCCGCAGTGTTCTGTCACACCCTCCTGGTGTGAAGCCTCAAAGACCTTCACCTGAAATCAAACACACTCTTGCAAATGCATGATAACAGCATACATCTACATCATAAAAGAACACTCACAGACATCCACATAACACAGAATTCATGCAGGAAAAACTGCTTCTGTTTATATTAAAAATGGAAAATGCTTGTTTGTACAAGGGTGTTCTCGAGCTCTCTCTGGATCTCCTCTTACAACCATTACAACTACTACAAAATGAGATACCAGATCTATTTTACCTAAGGGGGCTCTTAGAGCGCTTCCCTCCAACCTACCTACCCTATTCAATTACATTGAATAGGCTGTCTAGTCCGCTATCTGGATCTAGATCTCAGCCTTACAAACATTAAAGGTCGATCTACCTAATGCCTGCACAAAGGCACGGTTTCCCAGCTCAACAACCTAAACATTAAATTTACATTCAATTCACATTTTAAATGAGGTTGCACCTCCCTTCAGCTTTGAATGCACGCGCTCGACATGGCTGGCTGGCTAACGTGGAGAGATGCTCCTGCATCAAACTCCTCAGCTGCAAAATCATAAGCTCCTGCTCATGAGCTTCCCCTCTCAGCTGTTGGAAATCCCCCTGGATCCCAAATCATCCTTTGGAGTTTTTCATCCGCTCCATCCTGCTGCTGCTGTTGCGCTGCTGCTTCCTTCCTTCTGCTCAGCCTCTCCTCGCTGGCAGTCTTTGCTGAACTCAACATCAACCTTCTGATCTCTTCTATCACTTCATCCAGCTTCTCCAGTGGCTGGCTCTATTCATGCAGTCTCCTCAGTTGCAAAAAAATTTGGCACATGGGCATATTCTCAGGATCTCCCATGCCTTCTTCATCAGCTTCCAACTTCACCTGTTGGATGTGCACACTCTGCACTTTCACCCTCTCTTCTAGGGATTCAACCTGTTCCCACATATCAACAAAGTAAATGTTGTCTGCTTCTTCTTCTTCTTCTGCAAACTCCCATGTTGCAGTCTTTTCAGCTTCCTGGCTAAAAATACTGAGCCATTCTTCAGATTGCTCACCATCCTCTTCTGCTTCTTTTGTTGTCAGCTTCAGTGCTACAGCTTCCTCAGCTTCCTGGCTGAATATGTTGAGACATTCCTCAGAATGCTCAATTTCTTCTTCATCTTCTTGGGTAGCTTCCAAAGTCTTCTCCCATTCATCTTCCCTCCTGAAATTCACAACTGATTGTTCTGTTGTGCTGCACCTGCAACACAGACTTCTGCCTCCTCCTGGGAAAATGGTAGGAATACTCCAATTCCCCCAATCATCAGAATATTATTCTGATCTTCCTCCTCTGTCAGCTGCACATGCTGATATAAATCCATCTCTGAATTTATGAGACCCTCAAACAGTCTCATCTTCTCGGTCAGCTCCTCGGGCTGATCAAAATTCACCTGCTCATCCCTGCCCACCTGGCAATATGGGATGCTTCCGCTGCTCTCCTGGCAGACTATGAGATAAACCGATCCCATCTTCATCAGCAACCCTTGTTGAATTGAACTCACCTCCGAGTCCATGAGACTTTCAGATAGTCTTGAATTTTCATCTCTGCCCACCTGGCAATCTGAGATGCTTCCGCTACCCTCCTGGCAGTCTTTGAGATCCCACAGTGATCTCATTTCATTGCCCAGCTGGCAATGTGAAATTCCTCGGCTGTCCTCCTGACAGTCTGTGAGGTCCCGCAACGATCTCATCTCTTTGCCCACCTGGCAATCTAGAATTTATTCTCTTCCCTCCTGGCAGTGCTTGAGATCCTCAACTGATCCCATTTCATTTTCTTCATCATCGAGACCTCTCCCAGTCTCTGGTTCACATACCTAAACCATTTCTTCTTCTGGTCCGTTGAGGTTTTCAGCATGCCTCAACCACCTTTTTAACAGCCTGCGCTGCCTTCTGACCATCAACTCCTTGACTGGCCATTTTTCTTTCGGCTTATTCATGGGCAATTCACGCATCCATCTCGACCTCCTATCCTGCCACATCCGTAGTTCGAGATTCTCTATGTCTGCCTTTAATTCATAGAGCTCTTTATCCATCTCTTTATCCATTTCTGCAAGCTTTTCTGCTTTTCTCTTCCTCCCAGCATGCCTATGGTATTCAGTAACCATGGTGCTGTCCTTGTCTGCTTTCCTAGCAAACTTGTTGCTGTCACTCCATACTAAGAGTTCTACCAGCTTCATCTTTCTACAGTCCTGCTGACTATCTTCTTGATTGTTGCCTACCTGTAAACAACCACCACAGAGTTTCCAACGCTCTGTCTTCCTTTACCTTCTCCCTCTGCTTGAAATATACAAACAGAGTTCTAGCTCTGATACCACTTGACATGTATCAGAGTGCTCTTTACCTCTTACCTCTCTTGCCTAAAATATACAAACAAGAAATAGGCTCTGATACCACTTGATGTGTATCATAGTGCTCTTTATCTCCTCCTGCCTCTTCCTGCCTGAAATATACAAGCAAGAATCAAGGCTCTGATACCACTTGATGCAGTAAGAGATTCGCGACCACACTCTCGTCGCGCTCTCCTGCTCATAGGATCATTCAATTCCTCATGCGAGACGAAGTGACTCTTTCGATTCCTCCATGGAATCCCTGCTAAAAACCTGATCCACAAGTCCTTTCTTCACCAGAACGGTTCTCTGCACTCAACCGTGATCTTCCCTGACTTAGTCTCGGGTTTCGGGGTTTCCTCTGTTCTGATGTTGAAAGTTCCTGTTCCCATGATCTCTCAAACTCCAATGAGCTCTCTTCCGGCCTTAGCCCCTCCTGGCTATGCCCTCTGGTCCATATGATCGCTGTCTCATAAGACCGCAACCTTATATTCCCTTCGGGGTTTTGGGTTTCAAATTCCCGATGCGCCCCTAACTTATGTTAGCCCTCCAGGCTAAACTCTTGGTCCACGTGACCTCCTCTATATGACCACAGACATCACCTCCTCATTGGGGTTTTGAACTTTCCAATGCCAAAATGCATATGTCCTCAGGATTCGCGATCCCTGGAATCTCGACGTGCTCTTTATGCACTGGCTCTCCTGGCTAGGATCCTGGCCCATATGACCACTATCCCCGTGACCGCAGTCTTACCACTCGTCGAGGTTTTGAACTTTTCAATGCCACAATGCATTGGCTCACGGGATTCCCGATCCTCCCAATCCCGATAGGCTAACAGCTGGCCCCCACGATGGCACCTTCCTCCTTGTCGGGGTTTCGGGCTTTCCAATGCCGAAACTCACATGTCCCCTGGACTCACGATCCTCTGATTCTCGATTTGCTGATGAACGAACTCCTTTTCGGGACTTCCCCCTGATGGCTCTGATTGCTGCCATGTGTCCTCCTATGATGGACGGTCTTGATCGCTCCTTGCAATTTCGAGACTTGTGATGTCCCGATTTTCATGACCTCAGGAACTCTAATTTCCCGAGTGTCGATATACCGACTCTCTTCGGATTTCTGACATCTGTCTCCCCAAAACGGACGGCTCAGATTTGTGTCGGGGTTTCCACTATGGACTTCCCCGATATTCTGTCCACAGGAATGCCGATATCCCGACTCCCGACGCCTTGATCTCCGCCACATGTCTCCACAAATGGACGACCCATATCTTCCCGGTGTTTCGAGACTTGAAATGTCTCGACTTTCTTGTCCTCGTGACTCCCGATTTCACAAATGCTGATATCCTGATGACTGTCGGGACTCCTGCTTGGCGTGAGAAGGGTTAAACCTCGTGCACCTCCTATCCGATCTGACGGCTGACGGGTATCTGCTCAAGATCTGATGACCCAGATCCATTTCTCCTACGTGCTTACTCTAGAGGCTAAAATCTACGTGCCTTCACCCAATCCAACGACTGACGGGTATCTGAGTGAGATCCGATGACTGACAATCTCCTCTTCTGTGCGATCCTCCAGTGCGTCTTCCTGGACATAGAAACCAATGGTCCAGATCTCTTTCTCCAGCCGATCTGATGGTTGTTGTGCTCCCTCCTGAGCTTGCGCACTTTCTTCCAATGCTTGGAAGAATTCTAAGTCTCCCAAAGGCCTCAACCTTTGTCTTCTTTCTCCTCTGCGAGCTCCTCAGCTTTAAACCTCGCTTGCATTCTCCACAACGTTGTTCCTCCTGAGCTTTGCTCCTTTCGAATCCCTAATGGATTCTCGGACTTCTGTGCCTCTGCAGAGTCTTCACGCACACACGGTGTTGTCTCTCCTGAGATTCTCAAACACTCAGACCCCTAAGGGATTTTTGTCTTTATTCCTTCTTCCTCAGATGGAGAACGTATGGACACCCTCCTGGCTATCCTTTCACTCAAGCAACCTCTTGTTGAGTGCTGCAGGGTGTTCAACAACCCTATGAAGATCCCTCTGTGGATTCTTCCTTCCATTACAGAACTCAAAGAGTTCTCTTCTCTTCTCTGTGCCTATATGCACACTAACTCAAATGCCTACCTGGCAGAGTGTCTTCTCCTAGAACGTTCAACAGTTCTGTCCTCCTGTGCACCTATGCACTTGCTCAATGCCCACCTGACAGAGCTTCACAGAATCCTCAGTGATTTTGATTCTTCTTGAACTCACAACAGAGTTCTTCTTTAGCACCCTGTGCCTGTGCTCAATGCCCACCTGGAAGAGCTCTACAGAACTCCTGACAGAGTTTCTGTCTGCAACTATGTCTCTCATACACATCCTTGCCTCCAAGGTATTCAACAACCTTGAGGTCTTATAGTGAGTTGTTGATTCCAGTTCCTTTTCCGTAGCATGTCTTTGTCGGAACCTGCACTGTTTAGAAATGCATCCTCTGTGCATGGCTCTCAGAACCCCCAACGTTTTGTCACACCCTCCTGGTGTGAAGCCTCAAAGACCTTCACCTGAAATCAAACACACTCCTGCAAATGCATGATAACAACATACATCTACAGCATAAAAGAACACTCACAAACATCCACATAACACATAATTCATGCAGGAAAAACTGCTTCTGTTTATATTAAAAATGGAAAATGCCTGTTTGTACAAGGGTGTTCTCGATCTCTCTCTGGCTCTCCTCTTACAACCATTACAACTACTACAAAATGAGATACCAGATCTCTTTTACCTAAGGGGGCTCTTAGAGCGCTTCCCTCCAACCTACCTACTCTATTCAATTACATTGAATAGGCTGTCTAGTCCGCTATCTAGATCTAGATCTCATCCTTACAAACATTAAAGGCCGATCTACCTAATGACTGCACAAAGGCACGGCTTCCCAGCTCAACGAACTAAACATTAAATTTACATTCAATTCACATTTTAAATGATGTTGTGCCTCCCTTCAGCTTTGAATGCACGTGCTCGACGTGGCTGGCTGGCTAGCTAGCTGACGTGGAGAGATGCTCTTGCATCACTTTTATCTTCTCTGAAAACATTTGCTAGCTGATTGCAAAAAATCTCCTCATGTATATCAATGAATGGATGTTTTTCTTTAACATGCTGCTCATTTATAAGTGTTGGAGATGAGATAAGATGCACATTTAGCTCTTCCATTTCTCCTTCATGGCTCTCCCAAGGATCAAATCCATAATTATAATATACATGAACCATGCTACGAGGTTCCTAAGAAGCCATGAAAAACCTATGCTATTCATCATCTTCGTTGGGATATTTATAAAAAATGGGCTGCTCTAGGTCAGTATTTGAGACAACCTCTTCATCATAAGTAGGGCTGCTAAAGACATATGTTTCAAGAACAAAAATATCCTCTGCATTTTCTTCATAAGAGAAATGAACAAAATTTTCATCTGATGTAGATGAGTAGGGAAGAGAAATAGTTGATTCCTCATCCAAGGCATATTATTCATTATCACAACCTTCATAAGAATCAATTATATCTTGACCACAATATTTATACTCCTCACAGTAGCTATGAAAAATTAAATTAGAGGAATAAAAATTTTGATAATGAAAATTGAAAGCAGCATGAAACTCTTTGAGTGAGGAAATTCCAGAGGGTTCAAGAGATTGATACGAAATATGAACATCTCCTTGAAGAGAGAACATAAACAACTTCATAGGTATGTCTTCATGTTGGATGTCAAGATGTTGCATCAAAGCATGAAATTATAGAACATGCTCGACAGGGCTGTCATTCTCACCTTCATAAAATCTTGGCAGTAGATCTTTCCATTCATCAATTTTAGGCACAAGATGTGGATAACCAGTTATGGATGAGAAATTGAGTGGGGAAAACCTCCTGGCCAAGATAGCTTCCACAACCATTTAATTTGTCTCAAACCAATGTAGTCACCAATATGATTTCCGAACAATGGAGTCTCCATGGTGAAAGATGAGAATTCAGAACAATGTGTCCAGCTTCAGTTCACCATCTAAAACTGGATCTCTTCGTTGTCGTTATCCCATGGAAGATATAATCACTTTCGTTCTCTACAACAGTTCCATTAATGTTAGCACTAAGAATCACCCTCAAACTGCAAGAGGATAAGCCCAATACTCATCAAAATGTAAAATGGATTAAAAAGGTTTGAGTAGGTGGATCAGAAAGACTTTAAAGAAATGAAAAGACAACAAATATCACTACAGATAAGTGATGGACCATTGGGCTATGGAGTCATAAACAGTCTTCTCAATGAAGGAATTTAATCTCCCTATTAGACAAAAGATTTGTATAATGATGAAGAGAAGAATAAGAGAATAACATAAGGATGAATATTTTGTAAGCATAGAACCTCTCTGCAAAGAGAACTTAGATGTGTCTGAATAGTAAACAATGATAGATAGGAAATCTTACAGTAGATCCTCTACTGCACTAGGAATCTATCAATAAAAGTAATATTTTAATCCTTAAAATAAGAAATACATTCAAACAAGATGAGGAACAGAACTTAGATGTGTCCAAATAGTAAATAATGAAAGATAGACAAGATTACAATAGATCCTCTACCACATCAAGAATCTATCAATAAAAGGCATATTTTAATCCTTAAAATCAACAATTACATTCAAACAAGATGAAGAATAGAACAAAGAACATAGAAGACAAATATGATGAAACAACTCATATGAGTCTTCAATAAAAATACAATTTACAACTACATTACCCTCCGACTTACAAGCTGAAATATATAGTCATAAACATTTATCAAAACTTCCTCCAATCTTGGGCCTGAAACCCCCCTTTCTAGACATATCATTCATTTGATGTTTTTATATTCAAAACAATAGACATGTATTGCTTCTTGGGAACCTCCTTTACAGTGCCATGTGTCTTCTCTTTTCTGTCATGTTCCTTCTGTCAGAAGGAAACTCTAGTCAGTATGGGCATGCAGGAAAAACTGCCCTCTGTGGTACTTCGGGCTGACAAATTTCTGTCTCCTTGGGCAGACCCTCCATATTTCCATTTAAGGGGTTAACTGATTTCTTCTCGGGATAAGGATGTGGAAAAACTACCCTCTATGGTACTTCGAGCTAACATTCTCCTGTCTCCTCAGCTAGACCCTCCATGCTTCCATTTAAGGGGGTAGTTGATTGTTCGCTTTCCTCTAGTAATGGATTGGTCACGGTATACTAATGCTTTGCTTCTCCTTGTGACTCTCTGTAACATACCCATCCTCCCACAGGCTGGGGCATGCTACCTTCAAGCTCTCCCTTGGACTTATTTCACTTACATATACCTTTAAAAAATTTAAGGATGCATAAAAGAAAAGACTTTAACGACATGCACACAAAAATACAGTAAGCATGCATAGTCTAAAGATTCAGTTAAACGATAATTAAATATACACAACGAAAATACATTCCTATACATGTAAATGATACCAAAACATAGAACAATTATCTTTATGAAATATGAAACCAACTGGATGCAGATCAAGGACGTTCCACCCAACCGTAGACACCACTATTCCAAATCTCAACAAGAGCATCACCCCTGAGCCAGGGCTATGAATCCACAAGGACGGTTCCAGAGTGTTACTTGGCTTCCCAAACCAGTCAGAAATGAATCTCTCACAGGATTCCCATCTCTCACAACAATCCAAGTACCTAGCTCTCTTCTACCCATCTTGCACCACCTAAGAGAATGGACCTCCACCCTTCTCTGCCATGCAGTCCCTCAGGCAGTCCTTCTCCTTAATTCGGGCTCCAGTGCAACTGGTCTAGAATATCAATGCTGGAACTCTCGAGACTCACAGCTGTGAGAAACGTTGGACACAAGCCAATCCATCTCAGACATGTGGCCTTAGGTCACGGCTAGATCACACCATCGACCATTACAGCCAACTATCGCGTGGCTAATCTTTAGCAATTCGACTCCCTTTCCCCGAGCCAAGACACAGATGATGGATGGATCAATGAACGGGTAAGTGGGTGCATGGAGGTGCATGCATGAAAGTGTGTGAGGGATAGAATGGTGTGAATGCAGAAGTGAAGGAGAAAATGAGCCAATGACCAATCCCCCCATCAGATCAGAGGCAAGTTTAAGTAATTTTGGGGAGAGTCAAGAACCTCCTGGCCTTCCCCAATAAGATCACATAATTTATACCCTCCCTTATAAAAAAGGGTAATTAGAATAGGAATAAACACTTATCCCCTCAAGCCCCCTCTCTTTTGGAATCATATCCCCCTATAACTCTAGTCCTTGTCCGTCTAGCATCCAATCGTGTATTTATTATTAATAACAATAAAAACATTACATGTCTTGGGCACACTAGCATTTTAATAATTGTTTTGGGCACTCTGTATCTCAGCATTGTAACAATACATTATTTAAAATGTGGGTTCAAAACCTGGGGTGTTACATCCCCTCCCCCTTATTTTGGCACTGTCCTCAATGCATATACAAAATAGAGATCAAAATCTCAAATCTATTCAAAAATTTGTGGGTACTCTGCTCGCATGGAATCTTCATGCTCCCATGTAGCATCTTCAAGAACGTAGTAGGTCCACTCAACTTTTACCAGCTCTATAACTCGATTCCGGAGCATTTTGACTTTTTTGTCCAATACCTGCACTGGCTGAACTTGAAAATATCCCTCTGTCTCTACCTGAATCAAATGCCAATCAATAACATTGTTAGGATCATGTACATATTTCTTTATTAAAGAGACATGAAATACATTATGCACATTCATGGAAGCAATCAATGAAAGCATGTATGTAACTGGCCCTATTCTGTCCAATATTTCAAATGGACCATAGAATCTGGCTGCCAGCTTTGTACAACTATCCATTTTCAAAGAAATTTTCTTGGGCTTCACTTTCAAAAGTACATGCTCCCCTACTTTAAACTCTCTAACTTTCATGTTCTTGCCTACATAAACTTTCTGTCTATCTTGAGTTAACTTTAAATTTTGCTTGATCTTGATCACTTGGTCTTCCATGTCCTTGAGAAACTCCGGCCCAAGTACCACTCTATCTGCTGGGTTGTCCCAACTTACTAGAGTATCGTATTACCTATTGTACAAGGCTTTAAATGGGCCCATTCTCAATGAATATTGAATTTTTATGTGAAAACTCAACCAAGTGTAAGTAATCTTCCCACTTAGATGGCTTATCCATCAGATACATTCTCAACATGTCTTCAATTATTCGATTGAATCTCTATGTTTTCCCATCTGTCTGTGGAAGATATGTTGTGATAAAGCTTAGATTTGTGCCAAATCCTTTAAACAATCCCCTCCATAATTGGAGGTAAAATTTGTATCTCTATCTGAGACAATTTTCCTAGGTATCCCATGCAACCTAGCAATTTCCTTCATGAAAATTTCTGCAATATTAGTCATTGTATGCGTTGTCTTCACAGGCACAAAGTGAGTAGAATTTGTTAATTTTTCAACCACCGCCATGATTGAATCATGTTTCTTATTCGTTCTGGGTAATCCTGTGATGAAATCCATGGTGATCACTTCCCATTTCTTCTTTGGAATTGGCAATGGTTGCAGCAAACCCGCTGGGTGCCTATGCTCAAACTTTACCTTCTGACATTCCATGCATCGCGCGATGTAATCAACAACATCCTACTTCATTCTCGGCCAAAATAAATGGCTTATTACTGCTGTAATTGTTTTCTGGTAACCGGAATGTCCAGCATAAGGAACATCATGCATTTCCTTTAGTACCAAATTCCTCAGTCCTCCATAACTAGGAACATAGATTCTATTTTTATGCATGAGTAATCCATCTTCCTTTATCTCATACTCCTTTATTTTTTGTTGTACATCTCCTTGATGTAAGTTTTCTTTTACCTGTAGGTAATGCTGGTCTGTAACAAGACCATCTAAAATTCTTCTCTTCAAGTCTGACTGATGCATATTGATAGCAGTAGCATGCATGAGATGCACTCTTCTACTAAGTGCATCGAAAACTTTACTCTCCTTTCCCTTAATATGCTTGATATCGAAGTCATATTCACTTAAAAATTCCATCCATATGGTTTGCCTGGCATTCAAGGTTGGTTGTTCAAAAAGATGCTTCAGGCCAATATGGTCTGTCCTTAATTCAAATTTCTTCCCCATGAAATAATGCCTCCACATCCTCAAGGCGTGAATGATGGTAGCAAGTTCCAAGTCACGTGTGTCATAGTTCCTCTCATGTTCCTTAAGCTTTCTGGACTCATATCCAATGACATGTCCATTTTGCGTGAGGACTCCCCCAATTCCTTCCTTACATGCGTCTGTACATACCAAAAAACTTTCATTTGGGTCAACAATCTTTAACATAGGTGCACTAGTAAGTAATTCCTTCAACATATTAAAATTATTTTCACACTTGAGTGTCCATTCAAATTTAGTTCCTTTATTTTGCAAAGAAGTGATGGGATGAGCAATCTTAGAGAACCGTACTATGAACCTTTTGTAGTAGCCAGCTAATCCCATAAAATATATGACATCTGACACATTTCTGGGTGTTGTCCATCCTCTAATGGCTTTGATCTTCTCTGGATCTATTGCTATGCCCCATACTAAATTAATGTGTCCCAAGTAATGGATCTGCTTTTGATAAAAATAACACTTACTGAACTTGGCATACAATTGATGTTCTCTCAGTACTTGAAACACTAGTCTTAAGTGATGTTCATGCTCCTCTTCAGACTTATAATAGATATGTATGTCATCCAAGAATACTATGACAAACTTATCCAAATAATTCTTGAATATGCCATTCATTAAGCACATGAAGACAATTGGTGCATTGGTCAGTCCAAAAGGCACCACTACAAATTCATAATGCCCATACCTGGTCCTAAAGGTTGTCTTATGAATGTCTTCTTCCTTGATTCTTACCTGATGGTATATTTCCCTCAGGTCAATCTTTGAGAATATCTTTGCTCCTCTTAGTTGATCAAAGAGGTCATCAATTCGGGGTAGAGGATACTTGTTTTTTATAGTGTACTTGTTCAGCTGTCAGAAGTCAATACAAAGCGTTGAGGTTCCATCCTTCTTTTTGACAAAAAGTACTAGTGCTCCCCAAGGTGAAACACTTGGATGTATGTACCCTTTCTTCAACAATTCCTCCAAATGCATTTGTAATTATTTTAACTCTAGTGTGCTCATTCTGTAAGGTGTTTTTGACACTGGGGCAACTCCTAGCACTAAATCAATTGAGAAATCTATCTCCCTTCTTGGTGGAAATCCAGGAATTTCTTGGAATACATCTTCAAATTCCTGTAGTACTGATAAAACTTCAAGGCTTGGCCCTTTTGTATTATCTGGCTCTTCCACATGAGATGCATACAGTTGACATCCTTTCCTAAAGCATATTTTTAACTGTAAGGTTGAAATCTCCCTTATAGGGATGGGTCTTGGAATTCCTTTCACAGTGCTTTGTTTTCCATTTCCATCAAGACAGGTAAATGTCTTGTTATGACAATGTAGGACAACATGATGCTTGTCCAACCAATCCATTCCAATCACAATATCATAAGACCCCAACGGTATGATATTTAGATTAATACTAGTATTCACGCCATTAAGACTTATGGAACAACTTCTGACCATATCATGGATTCTTCTTTTCGTTCTAGTGGCTAACAGAACCAAACTTGCTTTTCCAAGTTTACTTTTCTCCAAATGTAATCTATCCACTATCTTAGGATCAATGTAGCAATGAATTGCTCCTAAATTAATCAAAATAGCAAGAGGTTTATTTATGATCTTACCTTCCACCTCGATCATATTGTACTGGTACTCTTCTTGTCAATCATCTAAAGTTGCATAGATTCTTCCCATATCTTCGATTGTTGTAAACTCTTGGATGTTGTGCATAGTATTCACTCTGTCCTTTCCATGTGGGAAATCCTTGTATAGGTGATCTTCCTTGCATCCCCAGCATTGGATTGGTGGTCTTCCCCTTTTTCTGAAGGAATCTTCTTTCTTGAAATCCCCCTTAGCATACTGATCTTGATGATTTATGTTAGGATCATTCCTATTGAAGGGAGGTTTGAATCCTTTCCTCCTCTGATCAGAATTCACATTTTTCTTGTCATTCCAATATTTCTAAAGTTATTCTCTTCCCTATCCTTTCTCATACATGTATTTAGCCTTCCTGATAGATTCAGTCAAGGTCTTGGGCTCATCATACTTGATATTTTCCTTATAAAAGGTTGGAAGTCCACTTAGAAATATATTTATTTTCACTTTCTCATCACCAATGAACCTAACATACTTTAACAATCCAAAGAAATTCTTCTCGTACTCTTCCATATTCATGCTTCCCAACCTGAGTTCAAATAACTCTTGCATTTTCTTGTCATAGAAATGCTTTGAGAGGTACTCCTTCTGGAAGTACTTCTTGAATTGCTTCCAAGTGATACTACTTTCATTAACATGTTACACTTGCTTCAGTTGGTCCCACCACATTGCATCTTTCCCATGTAAATGGTAGGTGGAAATCCTGGCTTAGGTTTGATGAATAGTTATGCAGCTGAAAATATCTCCTTAGCCCAAGCAACCATGCTTCAACATCATCTTCCCTTTCTCTTTCGCCATCGAAGGGAGGTGTCTTGAGCTTCCTAAAATATCCTTGAAAACTATATATCTCTTGTTTCCTTCTTTGGTGTCTGATAGGAGACACCTCTGGATTGCATACGTGATCTTTCGATGCATAAAACTTTATTTCTGAGTAAGGAGGTGAGTGGTGTCCATGAGCTCTGCTAACACTTCTGGAATAACCAACTCTTCCACGATCATTCCTTCTTTCATGGAACCTTCCTTCTTCCTCTTGTATTGAGTTTGATCCCTTCTTCATTTGTCTTTGCAACTGATTTAAGCTCTGCAATACTCAAGCATTTATCTGAATTTCTCTCTCATCAGTCTCTTGTTTTTTTCTTTGTAGCTCTGTACTTCCATCTTCAGGCTTCTTCCTGTTTCTAGTAGCATTTCCTGCTCTCCTTTTCCCTTGCATCCATTAGACTCTGTATCTGCATTACCAACTCTGGTATTCTGGCCTTTGGCCTCCTTATCATGTCTGGAGGCTCTCTCACCTTCTTCCATTTCCTCAATACGCATCCTGAGTTGATGTGCTTAAGCCCCTTAATTTTGCAAAATGTGCAAGCGACCATTTTGTTAGAATTATGCATATGATAAACAAAATTTCCAATTCATGCTATGGGTCTCTTTATTTTTATTTTTTTTTCATGGAGATCATATCCCCATTCTCCAAAAATAACAATGTCCTATTATCCTTGGCTGACATAGAACTCATCCTGTGCAGGCGCTTCCTTCAAACCCCGTTCCTAGGTGACCATGGTTAGCAACCATGGATAAATCCTTCCTTAGAACTTTTCTGTCTCGAAGACAACCAATTCATCCCTTAGCCCTCCTTCCCTCAACTCTCGATATGCATATGACCATGACCATGACCCTGCACTTAGCTGAAAAAGTGCTTGTCCAAAGCTTCAGGACTTCAAAACTTTCATCCAAGACCAGATCAACGGTCCTCATGCTCTTTCATGATCAACGATTGAGATCCACTTTGGAACTTCGTGCTTAGAGAGTCTCAAATTTCCTCACTTGTCTCCTCCCGGAATTCTTTTACCCAGAGTTCATGATATGCCGACGGGTGTCCTCCCACAGATCAATGGCTATGAATCACTTCAGCTCTTTGGGCTTCAGAAGTTTCAAACCTTCCTCCTGAAGTTTCTCCCGGATTTCTTTCACCTGAAGTCAATGATCCTTCGACGTGTATCTTCTAGAATCAATAGTCGATATGTACTCCAAACTTAGGGCCTTCAAGAGCTTTCGACCCAACGCAACCTGTCACATCTTTCCCCACTGGAGTGCCAAGTCTCCGGACTACAATATCTGTCACCACGTGGCTAAATAATGGAAGCAGACACATGGCCCAATCAGGTGGGTGACATGTGTCACGTTCTAACTGACTTTTCAATACTCCAAATTCTCAAAACTTACTGACACGTGGCACACATTCCATGTGCCCACATCATCCCAGGTGACATCCACAAGCCATGTCACTTAGGAAATTCTGGGGTCCACATCACCTCCTCGTGATGTCATCATGCCCCATCACTTCAGCTCTTCAAGCTTTGGGACTTTTGGAGTTTCCATGCTAGCACACTTCCAATTCTTCTGAACTCTGCATTCCCAAACTGCCCAATCTGTCCCCATGTGTCCTCCTAGATCAAACGACTAAGATTCACTTCGGGTCTTCACCTGGATTCCATGGATTTTCACTGCGTGTCCTCCTTAATCAGATGGATATGATTTCTTCGAATCTCCAGAATTTAGAAATCTCAAATTTCAAAACTTATTTGGCGCCATTGGATTTTACCTGAAGCCATGGATCTAGTGACGTGTGTCCTCCTATGGATCTATGATCCCTAGCTACTTCGGATATTTGGAGTTTTGATGTTCGAGCCCTAACCTTTCACATCATAGCATGCCTTTCAATTTGTGGGGGCATGTATCGACATTTTGGAGTAACCCGCTTTTCTCCCCGCAATTCTCCTGATGCTAACACGTAGCCCCTTGGGGAAACCGTGGTTTGGATTGCGGGACCGCCTTGGGAAATTATCTCCCATGCAACTCGGCTCCCCGCAATGCCTCATGTCCGTTTATATCACTCTCCCATGGGATACGATGGTTGTGACCTTAACCCTTGCTTCCTTTTCATCGGACGACCCTTGTTCTCTTGTTCTCTGATCCAACGATCATGGATCTCTCCTGATCCTACAATGGCGATTGCTCCCGAATTCAAAGGGGACGGTCACGATCCTTAGAACCCCTTACACGGGTCTCTGATGTTCTATCTCCCGTTTAGATTCTACAACGCCATTCCTCCTAATCTTTTCAACTCCACGATCGAGATTGGATATTGATCCCAAGACTATGACCAACAGACTCGGCCCATACCGGCCCATTGTTTCAACCAGAACCTATGATACTAAACTGTGACATACCCATCCTCCCACTGGTCGGGTCATGCTACCTTCAAGCCCTCCCTTGGACTTCTTTCACTTAAAGATAACTTTAAAAAATTTAAGGATGCATAAAAGAAAAGACTTTAACGACATGCACAACAAAATCCAGCAAGCATGTATAGTCTAAAGATTCAGTTAAATGATAATTAAATATACACAACGGAAATACATTCACATACATGTATATGATACCATAACAGAGAGCACTTATCTTTATGAAATATGACACCAAATGGCTGCATACCAAGGACGTTCTACCCAACCGTAGACACTACTGTTCCAAATCTCAACAGCAATGTCACCCCCGAGCCAGGGCTATGAATCCACAAGGATGGTTCCAGAGTGTTACTTGGCTTCCCAAACCAATCAGTACCCAATATCTCACAGGCTTCCCAGATGTCACAACAATCCAAGTACCCAACTCTCTTTTACCCATCTTGCACCATTCGAGAGAATGAACCTCCACCCTTCTTTGCCACGCAGTCCCTCAGGCAGTCCTTCTCCTTAATTCGGTCTCCAGCGCAACTAGTCCAGAATCTCAATGTTGGAACTCTCAGGACTCACAGATGTGAGAAACGCTGGACATAGGCCAACACATCTCAGACATGCAGCCTCAGGTCATGGCTGGATCACACCAATGACCACTATAGCCAACTATCCCATGGCTAATATTCAATAGTTCGGCTCCCTTTCCCCGAGCCAAGACGCGAATGATGGATGGATCAATGAACGGGTAAGTGGGTTCATGGAGGTGAATCTATGAAAGTGCATGAGGGATAGAATGGTGTGAATGCAGAAGTGAAGGAGCAAACGAGCCAACGAACAACCCCCCCATTAGACCAGAGGTAGGTTTAAGTAATTTCAGGGAGAATCAAGAATCTTCTGGCCTTCCCCAAGAAGCTCACATAATCGATCCCCTCCCTTAGACAAAAGGGTAATTAGAATAGGAATAAACACTTAGCCCCTCAAGCCCCCTCTTTTGTGGAATCATATCCCCCTATAACTCTAGTCCTTGTTTGTCTAGCAACAAGTCATGTATTTATTATTAATAACGATAAAAACATTACATGTCTTAGCACACTCTCCTTTTAATAATTTTTTTGGGAACTTTGACCTCTCAGCATTGTAACAATACATTATTTAAAAAGGGGGTTCAAAACCTGGGGTGTTACATGCTCCTTTGATGATTTGGCTTAACACCCAGTTTATGTTTCCATGCATTGATCTTGGATTGGACCCCATATAAGCATGTGATTGTGGAAGCTTCCAAGGGATTTTTGGGTCCACACCACTTTGGCCCCCACAATCCACCACCAACTACCACGTACCTCCTTAGATATATCATGGTTTCAATTGCAGGACCGCTCTAGAATTTTGTCATTCGAGCATGTTACGTCCCTGCAATGAAGTGTGGTCGTCGATATGATGAAAAACCACAATCTGGGAATGCCCTGCTTTTGTTGCCGCACACTTCTCTCATATGGGCCCTACATCAACATGTGAAACCAGAAGATCTACGGTCCTTGTTGATTTGAGATTAACGGTCCACAATTAATTTGAGACTTCGACTGATATTCCTTTCTTACCTGCTGCAAAGATCAACGATTCTTGTTGATTTGAGATCAACGTTTCACAACTACTTCAGGAGTTTGGGCTTCGGTCCTTTTCAATGCATAGTTATTACAATTCTCCAGAGTGTCGTATCTTCGAAGTGAGAGATCTTCCTCCATGTGTCTTCTTGTTTTGGATGGCCAAGATTTACTTCGGGAGTTCGGGCTTTGAGATTTCTCTTCTACTTTCTCACGCGATCCTCCAAAGTGTCATATCTATGAAGTGAGATATCTGCCTCCATGTGGCCTCTTGATTTGGACAACCGATATTTTCTTCGAGAGTTTAGGCTTAAGGAGTTTTCTTCTGCTTGCTTGCACGATCCTCCTAAGTGTCGTATTTACAAAGAGTTGGATCTGTCTCCACGTGGCCTCTTGTTTTGGACGGTCGAGATTCACTTTAGGAGTTCGAGCTTCAAGAGTTTTCTTCTGCTTTCTCATGTAATCCTTCGAAGTGTTGTATTTCCCGATGGGTATTATATATGTACTAAAAACACACTAAAAACCCTCAATTAAATTGTCAACCCGGGTTAAGTAAACTTAGAGTTGTAGCAAAATATATGCCAAGGTAGAAGGGCTAGTAGTAGTATAGTCTAACTAAGGAAGTGGCTATCTAAAGGCTAATCTATTCAAGCAAAGCTATCTAATGAACAAACCCTACTAAGAAACTTGAAACTATGTAACCTAAGTACTTTTGGACCAAGGATCGATGGACATTTCTAGGAAAACAAGTGAAAACCCTACTTGAAGAAAACTAGTTCAATCATGGCAATAAGCAAAAGAAACTATTTAAGCATAACAATAAGCAAATAGCAAAATAAAACTACTTTAACTAGCCTACCTAAATTCAATGAGAAACTATCCTACGAAAGAAAGTAAATAAACAACTATACTATCAAAGAAAGAATAGACAAGTAAGCAAGTAACCTACTAAAGCAAGTAAAAAACTAAATATCCTAGGATAACTTCTACAACAAGTAAACTAATTAATACTACTCATTAAACAACTAACTAAGCTAAGAGGCAAGTGAACTCTATTCTTAATTCAAACTTCAAAACTATTTCTAATTCATAAAAGGAAATCTATTAATTCAAAGAAGGAAGAACTAACAACTAACCTTTAATCTATGATAAGAAAACTACTCTTTAATCTACCAAAGAAAAAGACTATCTATCCTACAACAACAATAAAACTATCTTCTGATCTATGAAAGCAAGAAGCTATCTTTTAACCGATAAAAACTCAAATATAGTGTTGGTGGTTGTGTGAATGTCTCCAATGTCTTATAATATCTCGATGGAACTTGACAACAAAATATAATTCAAGAGGTATAAGCTCAATACTGATTTCAATAGCAAAGTGAAAGGTGTGGATTAAACAATCCAATGAGAACGTAGCCATTACGGAAACAATCGTCAATTACCATGAATATTCATGGAATTATTACTCATGTATTAACCATAAAAAATATAACGAGATTTTAATTGTACTTCTATGCTATGTAAGAAAAATTCATAATTAAATTCAAGCATTAACTAAAAACTAGAATTGCAATTTAATTCTAGGAAAGAAAGTGCATAAAGTGAAACTATGTTATATCTATTTTAACAATTCAAAGTGCAAGAAGGAAAATGATTAAAAACAAAAATTAAAACATGAAATATAAAAAGTAAACTAATGAATACATTAACCAACAACTAGTTAAACAAGATCTACATAACAATGGAATAAGCAATCTACAATTAAAAACTAAAACTAACCCTATCCATCCACCGAAACCTTGTTTAAAAGAAGCATGAAATAAAACTCTGTTCTACTCTGTTTTAACTTCTATTTTAAATTTGATTTCAAAAGCATAAATAAAACAAAATCTAATATCTAATTGCACATGGGGTTAGTGTATGAATTTGCAAATTTGTTCCTAACTACAAAATCAATGCATATTAACACAATCCTTTATACTAACCTGCAAAAGAACTAGACAGTTAAGCTACAACAACAAATTATATAACAAAGGAAAAAATAACAATGCATGTATAGGAAATGAGATAAGGACATCTAAGTTATGAAATGCATAAATAACTTAAAGAACAGTTACCAGACTGTTGGTGCCCCCCCCCATAAAGTTTTGGTCACTTCTCAAAGGCACACCATGAACTCAACAAATCGATTTCACCATTAAAACTCAAAAACACAGTTTCATATAATTTTGGCAATTGAAAATAGCAAAAACAGAGGAAAATTGTATTTTTCTCTAATCCTCTACTTCTTCTACTGCTTCACTTCTGTATGACCACCACAGTGGTATTTATAAGTTTTACAGACCAAGTGGTCAACCACTGGAGGGTCGAACCACTTCTAAAAACAAAAAATTACATTAATGGTGCCCTAATTGCCGAAATAGAGCGAGCCAATAATCGCCCTGCTCAACAAACCAAACCGAGTTGTTAAGGGTTCAGTAGCTGGAGGGGGCAAGCACGAGAAAAACCCATGTTCCTAATTCACCCACCATTGGCCACCAATACCATAACCTCCAAGTCGCCCATTGTTTTTGTGTAGGATGAGGTGTTGGACGGAGTGTCAGACCAGGTACCGGATTGAGTACCGGATGGAGTGCCAGACTGAGTGACAGAAGTAGAAACGTGATGCGATTTTTCCCTGTAACACCAAAAAATGTGAATTAGATCCTTGGAAACATAAAAACGTAATAAATTGTACTCAAGATCAATATAAAACATGAATTATACATACCTGGTGTGGATTATACCGTTTTGGCACAAAATTCTTCAAAAAGCTTCTCCAAAACATGAAAAACACATATGTACATTCGACAAAAGTATCTAATAACTGTCATAAAAATAATCATATCTCGGGCCCAACATTACCCCCACACTTATGATTTTGCAGGTCCCACTACAATCAAAAAGAAATTACCCCTTGTGACTAGGCTTGTTGAGGAAGATCAACTTTGGAGGCTTCTCCTTCTTGCTGTGAAGACTTTGCCTTATGCCTCTTGTGTTTCTTTAGTTGTGCTCTGAGGCTGCGGTTGGATTTGGTCATCTCATCAACCAACTGTTGAAGGGAGTTAACCTTTGCTTGGATGACTGCATTATCATGATGAAGGTGTGTGTCTATTGTCTTCCTTTCTTCCAACTGTTGGAGGAGATGAGAATTCTCTTTTTGTAGCTTCTCAATGGCTGGGGCAGAATCAATGATCTCGGAGGAAGGCTTAGATCCTTTGAGGGATGTGGACAATCGATCATTATTAGGATCTAGGGTCGTCATGGGTGAAGTAGGAATGATGGGGGATTGGTAAGGAGAGGTAGGTTATGATTTTGTCTTTCTTAGTGGCTCTAATCCATTCGCATAAACTTCCCTAAGTCTCTTGTGAGGGCTCTCAAGATCAGAGGACACTTGGATAGGATCCGAAGCAGGCAGAGGTTTTGCATAAGGTTTTGTTCTTGTCTCCGGGTACTCTTTTGAAAGGGTCCTTTACCAAATCGATTGGCTCCCCTCCTATTTGTGGGAATGATGGGAAAGTCTTGTTGAATTACTTCTTGGATATTTTTAGGTGTGGGATCAACAGAGATTGAAGGTATTGGGGGGTTAGCAATATGCTTCTTTTGATATTTACTCTTGGTCTTTTTACCCGATGAGGAAGTAGGGATATCAACAATATTTTTGTATTGTTTCGTTAAAGAGAGGGTTTGTGCAAGGGGGTTTGGATTTCTTGGAGAGTGGGGCTTGGATGGAGAGATATTTCTTAGGATAAGTTGCTTTTTGTCGGTCTTAATTGTCAAGTGAGGGTTTGCAAATTGATAGATAAATGCATCCCAATTTTTCCCCCCTTTCTCTAATTCGGATAAAACAAGGAGTTTGATCAAGCCATAGTGAAAGAGACTATTATGGGGGTTAGTTACGTTCTTCCTCACTTGATAGGACATCTTCTCCAAGATTTTTAGAAAATATAAGGGAAGTTCAAAGGTTTGTTGAACTGGAAATGAGCTAGCAATCTGAAATGACAAGATTTGAAAGTGGAATATCTACCTTCGCATGTAATCAAACTTGTGATGACGATGAGAGGGTTGATAAATTCCTCCTTTATCCATTCCCTAGAATATCCTTTTTCTCCTTAAATGTTCCGGAATTCAGGCTTAAAAACCCTGTTATAACTTGAGCAGGGCAGCTGGTGGTTTTTGAACCATCTATCTCCCATTCTTGGAAGCTTCGTGGCTGCATCAATGGACTCTTGTGAGACTTCAAAGGAAAGATACCCTACTCGTGTTGTCTTCCCATCGAAACTAAGGGAAAATTGTATGGACAAGCCATCATCGTGGCCCTGCAAGTTAGACAAAAATGACCCCCATCCTGCGCGCAGAAACACCTCTCTACATTGTGCAAACTCGGGAATGGAAAAAATATCTACATAGGAAGAGGGTTCATACCTCTTGGGCATTGTAGCAGAGGTGAAATTCACGAGGCAAGGGTGTGATCGAGCCAAGAGATGGCACGAATTGGGCACGAGCCGAGCATAATTCAAATAGGGGAAGAAATGGCAGAGGCTGGGCACGATTTCTTAACGCAGGGCAAAGCAAATGGCAAGGGAGAATTGAGATAAAGGTTACCCAGCCCGAATTTGAATGTGCCTATGGTGGAGTTGGTTGCACACATGAGCGCACGAGCTTCCATGTGTGGACAATTTTGAATTCGAAGGCTCTGTTTTGGGGGCAAATGTAATGATGCGTAGTTATATCAATGTCCAAGTATTTTGACTTGGACATTTGATCATGAACATATTAAAGCATCTTCAATCAATTTCCTGCAACCAATTCAATTGAATGTCATTGATTCCTGGTTACCTAGAATTTCAAACAATTACTGGTGTGTAATTCATATGGTACTTTGTTCGGCACCCCATACAACATTTCATATGGAACCTCATACGACACTTCATATGACACCTCTGTGTTAAATACACTTTCTCTTCTTGTAATGGATAGCCTGCAAATTTGAAATGATTTTGACAATCACAATGGTTAATGAGTAGAGGCAGAATGCTCCATTGTTGTTGATTTTGCCACCATGATCACTCAATCCTCTTGCATATGACATATAATTTAAAACCTACAATGATCAGGTTATAGCAATCATAAAACATGTAATTTTCAATCCTACAATGTACAACTTGTAATGAAAGGTAAGCCGATAAAGAGTGGTTTGTTAAGTATATGTTCAGTTTATCACTTCAAAAATAAAATGACTATTAATGTAATAACCTGTATCATGGAAATAATACAAAAATTCTTGCAAATATTTATTTCTCCAAGCAATGGCCATTTGTCATCTCATGAACCCCTCCCCCACACCTAAGTATTGTGACACCTCACAATCAAAAGTATAGGAAACCAGTCAGTTCCCCCAATAGCAGAAGATTTATAGTATGTCAAGTGTAAAGATAAATTTCACAGATTGGTCTGACGAGACGGTTAAAAGATGGCCCCACCTATAGGATAAGAGATCCTATATATAGATAAGAAGAGGTAGGCAAGAGAGGTTCAAGATAGACTTAAAGTTATTTCCCAATGGCAAGTCTATGGAGTTCATTAACCTTAGCTTAACCACACATACTTCATGTATTCTTTGTTTGCAAATAATGTTGTACATTAGGCCAAGTTTAAATTTATTATTTCTTTTTTGTCAGATTACCATCCTTGTTAGGTAGAATGCCCCACTGCCAGAAAGCCTGTTCAGTACTCCAAAGGGTTTACCTAGTCATACCACAGGCCGGTACCCGCTGCCAGCAGACCTGTTCAGTATCCTGACGGGTTAGCCTCCTACACCCTCAGAGACTGGCCCTCCATCTTTTAATATTTTAGTATAATATTTCTTTATGCAAGAATATGGGGGGGAAGCTCTGAAAACAATTTTTTCTTTTTTTTTTTCAATTGGGATGGTATTTATGTTAGAGGATGACTTTTCGTTATATTACTTAGTGATTGTCCCGATGTAAGGGGTACTGAAGTGGATGTGGCCTATATAAAGATATGATATAATCAGGCTATTTAGTGTGTAGTGGATGGTACCATTGAGAAAGAACATAAAGGTATCTCTAGGCTCAACTCACTTTCTTCTTTTGTAGTTATTTTGATGTTTCCATGACTAACTGCTAATTAGACCTCCTTGTTACTCTTTGATAAAGACACTTGACTCACTTACTTAGGTTTCTTGAAAAAACCATACGAGAGACCTCTAGGCTTGATATTTATGGTATCACTTCCTTATATAGTGGTGAAGAGTTTCAAGAGCAACTTCTTTAGAATGCCTTAAAAAATGAGATTTTTTGCAAAAATATGGCTAATTACAATAAGTCAATATTCATTTGATGCTTTAGCAGACACAAAATTCAAGTGTAACAATTTTTTGAAGAAATATTCTTGAAACTGTGTACTCCTGGTGAAATAAATACTTACAGAAATCTCTAGAATTTCCTTATTAACAAAATCCAAAAACTATTTACATATATACAGTAGGAAATTCATAAAAAAATTCAAGAACAAGGGGGGACTTCCCCATCTACTAAGGCCAATACTTTTTCAGTTGACATGACTTGTACAAAATCCTCTTTGGAAATGGGCTTATGATAAAATTTGAGTCAGTGTCCATTTACTACAAAGGAGACTTTTCCATCGTCAATTGTTTTAATTTTTACAGCTCCATTGTCATATACAATGTCTACCTCGTAAGGTCCCAACCACTGGGTGGTGAGTTTTCCTTTGAAGGTTTTGAATCAGGAATCAAACGACAGAGCCCAATCACCAGGTTGGAAGTGCTTCTTCTTAATAAAATTGGCATGCCACTTGCTCCTTTGGTTTTGGACTAATATCGTTCGTTGGATTGCATCTTGCCTAATTTCATACAACTCATTCAATTGTAGGGATCATTGCTTCTGAGCATCATCTAAGTTCAATACTAATTCCAGGGAAATATAGAAGGTCCTTACTTGGAATTCTATTGCTAGAAGTACTTGTTTCCCGTACACTAGCTCATAAGGGGTATGCCCAATGGTATTTCTCCAGGTGGTCTGGTATGCCCATAACGCCTCTCGGAGCCTATCAACCCAATCTTGGTGATGTAATTGAACAGTCTTGGTCAATATGGATATAACACATACTGGATATGAAACTTCCCTTGATAACGGATTTCACCCGATGTGGGCTACATCTCTAGGTCATGCTCTAAAGCTTGACCGCTTTATTCTCCTTGTTGTAATGATGTTTCTCCTTTACAAATTGTAAGGCAAAACTCCCTTTTCGGTGAAGGAAACAAGAGATCGGAATGTGATCAGGAATGTATACAAGCTTCACAAGTTCTCATGCTCATGAGGAATCCATGATGCTGACATGGACATCATTCCTACATACTCAATACATAAAAAGAGAAAGAATAAAATATGACCCCCATCACCATGGAGCCATCAAGTGCCTTAGATTTTCTGCTCAAATCCGAGCATAAATATGCAGTCCATAAAAAGATCCTGAAACCACAAGATTTAGAACTGCTTCATTGGCCACTTATCGTGCAAGTGCCATAATTTATCTGTCACATGTAACTGATTGGTTTTATGTGGAAGAAGAGAAAAAAAAAGAGATAGAAGGAATAAGTCGATCTTGTTTCCTTGTTGCAGCCTCTCCATGATCCTTCAGAAGTGTAACATGCATGCTATGTTGCAACATTTAATGACAAAAAAACATAATGGAAAGCATGCTTACATTGGATTCTCTAGAACTTAGCTTGCTGAGCTGAAACCCTGCTACAAAAAAATACCTCGACATTGTATTCGCATCACCAAATTACCTAAAAATGACTATCAAATCATCTCCATCGGACACAAGCACCCTCAAGCCTCCTTTGAACCTCTGTCTCGATTTACATGCAACTCTATGCAATTAATGCCTGGAAACCCTCCATAGAAATTTGTGTCACTGTACGGCCTCGTACGGATTGGGCGTGCTCTCCTCTTCACCCGACTTTGGACATATTACACATTTTAAGTAATATTCATGGGTGGATGTACCAAGAGGTACATGTGGCACATTGGTTGTGGGTGGAATTGTTAAGGCTTGGGCATTGACAAAGGTTATGGGGTCGAATCCCAGTGGACTCCATTTTCATGTTTTTGTTGTATATATATATATATATATATATATATTGCAATATATGATTCCCACTAACTTTAGCGGAGTCTAGAAGTCCTTCCAACTGCTGCTAAAAATTGTCGTGGTCCATCAGATTTGGTGGACCCGCCATTTTTTTAATTTTGAAATTCGTTCATGGGTTGATATTGGGAGTTTCAGGAGTGCCACATGTCGCCCGCTGATTGGGCCACATGGAACCCATTGATTATTCCACCTGTCTTCTGAAATCAATCACCCCATCAATCTGTACATGACACATGGCACTTCCTGGGTGGTGCCACGTGGCATCATCTAGGGGTGCCACGTGGCACTTTTCTACTAGTCCACATGGACCCCTGAAAGGACCATTTGTAGGTGACACATGTTAGCCTTTGGTGCCTCCATGTGGCATGCTGACATCACCGTGCCATGTCAGCTGCTGACGTCGGCATTACATATGATGATGTGGCCCCCTATTCACTGGCCCTGTTTGACCGCAACTTTGACCATGAATATCTTTCAAACTGTAACTCTGTTTGACAATCTGTTTGCATCATTAGAAATCTTGTGACACGCTCTTCACGATCATGCCATTTTCATTGAATTTTGGGAACTTCAAAATTTTCCCTTTCTCTACCTGCTGAGGCCATTCTGAGCCTCCTATGACACTTCTGAAACTTTCGTGATGTTCCCTAGATCCATCTAGATCATGCCTCCCAACTAAAAGGACTTTTGTTCCCCAAAATTCTTTACATTATAAATTTCATTTCCATTGGACTTACAATATAAACCCATTCCCAAACTACCTCACAAGGCTTAACAATATCAACATGTGCCATAAAAGAAGTGATATCAACAATTATCTTTTACACAATACCCTTCTATGGGGTCTGAATCGAAACATGTGATTCACAAATATGACCACTCTCGACTAACTCAAGGATTTTCACCATTCGTTCATCCATTATGCCAAATATGTCCTCTTTACTGAGTTGTCCTTTCTCTGGTAGTTGGTTTCCTCCTAATGGTGGATTTCCCTACAACACTGCCTGAATGGTTGTCTCCCTCAGAGGTGTTTGCCTGGTCTTCTTATTTCTCTTTCGACGTATATCTGGATGTAGGGCCCAACAAGTGGCCTCATTATGTCCATCTCTGATAGAATGGTTGCAATAGCCTTTCTTCTTCATAGGTTCATTTCCCCTGCTCTTTTCTGTGTGTGGAAAGGAATATGACATTCTCGTCCTTATCTTGGTTTCCATAACCTTCATGCACAAGGATTTTCTCTTCCAACACTAGGACACTACATGGTTATTCAATCCACAAAAATTTCATGCTCTTTGATGCCACAAACTCTATTTTATATGATTAACATGCTTATAATCAAATGACATTTTAGAGTTTTGATATTTCTTATACCTCAGTGATTTTCCTCTGGAGTCAGTCTGGCAAGAATATTTGGTCTCAACTCTACCATTATAATGCTCATCTCTCCCTGGAGATGTCTTAAATCCTCGATCATGAGAAGTTGTGCTCTCGGCCTGCACATAATCAATTTCATCTCCTAATGAATTGCTGACTTTTGGAGTCTCAATGACTGTCCTGGGGTCTTATTCCCGAATGGTTTTGGAGATTTCTCCAACATCCTTTGCAACATAGCCTATCTTGACATATCGAGACCAAACCACTGCCTAGATGGGATCCACAATACCTTGGCCATTGGTTCCAAGGCCTCCTCTTTCATATCCCATTTTTCTCATCAACCTTAAGCCCATGCAAGAAGCATGTTGTTCAATAATTTCAAGAGAATCATCAATATTAATCAAGAAAGGAACTACACATGGTTTATTTACCTCCATCTCAGACTAGGAATCTTGGTATGCTTCTTGAGATGTGTCCAGTTGATCCTAGTGAGAAGGATCAATGGAAGATGCTTCTAGAAATCCTCCTTGGTTCCTGGATGCATGTATGTCATCTTCATTTTCTTGAAAAATTGTGCATGCATTTGCACTGTCATGCTCACTACCATAACTGGTGAATTTTCCATGGTCACACAATGGTCTTATCACTGTATCATTTGTAGATCCTTACCCTGTCTGCATCTTCATGGCTTTCAATTTCTCTTGCAACCTTTAGTTCTCTTCTTCTGCAACATGCAACAATGTCTTCAATCAATCATTCTCTGCTTGAAGCATTTGGTTGAGCTCTTGAAGCTCATCGAACCATGACTGTTTTGGAGATCTTGCAATCCTTAGCTTCAACACCTGCAAGCAGTGTCAAGCCTGCTATGATACCACATGATCTGAACCTGGGGGGTGATTAGTTTCCCATAATTGGTTAATTTTGTCACTCCTTCAAAAGGGTTAGTTATAGATCATTTTACTTGAGAGATTTGAAATTAAAGGTAAAGTTGATGTCTTATAGGATTGAATCCAATGTGAATAAAACCTCTTTAGTTTTCCTTATGTGTTATATGTCATGCTTTCATTTAATATCCTATGTGCAGAAATTCATAGAAAGGAACATAAGAACATAATACACATAATGGATATGACACTTCCCTTGATAACATAGTTCACCCGATCTGGGCTATGTCTCTGGTTCATGCTCCAAAAGTTGATCGACTTATTCTTCTCACTGTAATGATGTCTCTCCTTTACAAATTATAAGGAAAAAATCCCTTTTCGGTGATAGCAACAAGAGATAGGAATGTGATCAGGAATGTATACAAGCTTCACAAGTTCTCATGCTCTTGACATGAGAACTTGTGATGCTGACATGGACATCATTCCCACATACTCAATACATAAAAAGAGGAATAATAAAATGTGACCCTCGTCACCATGGATCCATCGAGTGCCTTAGATATACTGATTAGATATGAGCATAAATATGCAGCCCATACAAAGATCCTGAAACCATGAGATTTAGAACTTCTTCATTGGCCACTTATCGTGCAAGTGCCACAATTTCTCTGTCACATGTAACTGATTGGTTTTATGTGGAAGAGAGGAAAAGAAGAGATAGAAGGAATAAGATGATATTGATTCCTTTCTGTACTCTCTCCATGCTCCTTCAGACCTGTAACACGCATGCTATGCTACAACATTTAATGACAAAACAACATAATGAAAATCATGCTTACATTGGCTTCTCCAGAACTTAGCTTGCTGATGTGAAGCCATGTTGCAAAAATAGACCTTGCCATTGGATTCGCGTCACCCGAATTACCTAAAAATGCCTATCAAATTGTCTCCATAGGACACAGGCACTCTCAAGCCTCCTCTGAACCTCTATCTCGATTTGCATGCAACTCTATACAATTAATGCATTGAAACCCTACATAGAAATTTGTGTTTTTGTATGACCTCGTATGGACTGGGCTCACTCTCCTCTTCCCTCGGCTCTGGGCAGATTAAACCTTTTAAGTAATATCCACGAGTGGATGTACCAAGTGCTACTCATGGCGTATTGGTTTTGGGTGGAATTGTTAAGGCTTGGGCATCGACGAAGGTTCCAGGGTCGAATCCCACCGGACTCCATTTTGGTGTGTTGGTTATATATATATATTGCAATATATGATTTCCACTAAATTTAGCGGAGTCTAAAAGTCCTTCCAACTGCTACTAAAAATTGTTGTGGTTCGCTAGATTTGGCAGACCCAAAAAAATTTTAATTTCGAAATTCGTTCACGGGTTGATATTCAGTGTTTCAGGGGTGCCACATGTCACCTGCTGATTGGGCCATGTGGTGCTTGCTGATTAGTCCACCTTTTTGCTGATTTCAATCACCTTGTAAATTCGTACATGACATGTGGTGCTTCCTGGGTGGTGCCACGTGGCATCGCCTGGGGGTGCCATGTGGCACTTTTCTACTGGTCCACATGGACCTCTGAAAATCCGATTGGTAGGTTACACGTGGTAGCCTCTAGTGCCTCCACATAGCATGCTGACATCAACAGCCATAATGTTGACTTTACCCTACCATGTCAGCTATCGACGTCAGTAGTACGGATGATGATGTGGCCCCCTCTTGGCTGTCCCTGTTTGACCGCAAATTTGACCACATATATATTTCAAACTGTAACATCGTTTGACGAGTTTTTTTCATCATTATAAATATTATGACGTTCTCTTCACGATCATCTCATTTTCATTGTTTTTTAGGAAATTTGAATTTTTCCCTTTCTATGCCCGCTGAGGCCATTCTGAGCCTCCCGGGACACTTCTGAAACTTTCTTGATGTTCCAGCCTAGTAGGTAGTTCTTATTTCTCTTACAGTGACACTGTCAAATATGAGAATCATTTTTTCTCTTCCCCCTCTTCTTATTTCTCAATTCAAGAATCCCTAAGAATCACTCTTATCATGGGTCAGGATATTGAAGATGAGGAAGATTATTTCAGAGAAAATGATTTAATTTGCAAGTTCAATGGTCTTTGGCCTCGACTGGTTGATATCAATGGATGTATTTATTCCCTATGGAAACCCTTGATTAAGGAATATTTGTTTATTCACCCCTTCCCTAAGGGTTTCTTCATCTTCGAGTTTGATCTTGTAGAAGATAGATATCTGATTCTCAACTCTTGACCTCTGGTTTTGGGGAAACTCGAGTTTGTGCATGATGCCTTGAACTCCTTGTTTCAATCCTTTGAATTTTTTTCTTTCCTCAACTCATGTTTGTGTTAGACTCTCAAATATACCCTTGCATTTTTGGAGTTCTTCATATCTTAAAGCTATTGGATTTTCCTTAGGGAAGTATCATTTTGCATGTAAAGAAACTGAAATTCATAATGTAACTTCATATGACCGAATCTTTGTGGAAATGGAATTTGGTAGAGGGTTTCCAACTGAAATCATTCTGAACTACAAAAACTACTCATGGAAAAAAAATTGGACTATGAAAGAATCTCCCTGCAATGTAGGGCTTATTTTGAAATAGGGAACATATCAACACAATTCCCTAAGGGAAACATGAAATATAGGAAGAGACAACACAAATCAACCTCGTGGGATGGATCCAATGAGGATTGAAATATAATTATAAAAACCATTCGGTCACATTCTTCACTTTCCTCGATTCCAGATTCACATAGTCGAGATTATTCTACAACTCAAGATCAGAAATCCCATTCCAATGGTCCATCAACTTAGGGGTTCCCCCAGATGAACCAACTCTAATCCCTCACCCAATAACAAAGGATTTATATTCTCCTAATTCAGGAAAACAAAGTACGAATATCCCCATCTCCCATGCAGTGGCAAGTTGGGTAGATGAAGTTGATAAATCCAAGACCACAAAAAAGACAAATACTCAAGATCAAGATCAAGAAAATATCGAGGTGGATGGACTAGCAATGATACCTTAACTTGAAAAATAAGTTTGGAAAATAGTTGGAAAGAATTAAAATGATCAATCAGTACTGCATCCAATGGTGACAAGAATTCGATCATGTAATTCATAATAATCAAGTATTATTATGATGTGCGAAGTAGTTTTATAGTTAAATTCCTATGATAGAATATACACCTAGAAAAAGGTGAGAAATTTTGTATCTAAATTAGCATTCATAGCATATCAAAGGCTGGTCTCCTTTCCTTTCTTTCTAGATAAATCTTTGCATCTTGGAATTACTTGTAATAACTTGGTGTTCCAACATTAGCTGCAACCCCCTTTTATAATAAAAATATACCCGTTCTTGTTAAAAAAAAAACACCTATCAACTAACAAAATCATATCCAGAATTATAGCCAACCACCTTAAACCCCTCCTCCCCCTCCTCATTTCCCCTAATCATGGAGGTTTTCTAAAAATAATTACAAATGGTGGACAACATTCTCCTAGTCCAAGAGGAAATCCACATAAGTCAAATCAGAGGGGACCGAGGAATGGCCATAAAAATCGACATAGCCAATGCCTTTGAAAGATTCAGACACAGGTTTCTCATGGATATTCTCACTATATATTGTTTTAATGAATTTTTTCTCTGTTAGGTATTAGTGTGTCTCCACTTCCCATGGATTTCCCCGTTAGTTAATGGAAAACCAACCCCATATTTTAAATTCATTCAGGGTCTCTTCCAGGGTTGTCCCCTTTCCCCTATTTTGTATATTCTAATGGTAGAAGCATTAAGAAGAAGACTGGATAAAGAGAGACTACAAAAAACTATCCCATGCATCAAAATCACTCACGTGGTAAAGAGAATAAACAACTCCCAATTTCTGAATGATATTACTCTCCTTGGGGGAGCTTCTCTAATCATAGCAAAAATATTTAAAAAATCCATGGATGATTACTTGGCTTCCTATGGAGGCCTTATAAATGTTGATAAAAGTCAAATCTATGCCTGGAACACTCTAACTTGAATCCTAAGAAGAATAACCAACATCCTTGACGTCCCTCTAGTTAAAAATTGGAAAACATTTAAATATTTTGGCATCCCCATTTGCTTAAAATATCTCCCAATATCTTCTTGGAACCACATATTATACAATATTAAAACCAAGTTTCATCAGTGGGGTTATTTTTTGTTGAACTCAGTAGGGAGAGTCACTCTCATAAAATTGTCCCTCTCAACGCTACCTATCTTTCAATTCTCCTCTCTTCTAGCTCAACTCAGAATTAAAGATACCATTGTGCAAGAGCTCATATGCTTCTTATGGCAAGGAGGACACTCCAATTAAAAGATATTTCACTTAGTAAACTGGAACATTTAAATAGCACCAAAATATTGTGAAGTTCTTGGAATTAAGGACCCATTTATAGTGAATCTAGCTCTGGGATACACAGTTCTATGGAGATTGATTTTTGGAATAAATGATTGGTGGAAAAGAGTGATTTACCATAAATAATTTTTAGGTGTAAGACCCTCATGTATGGATATGGAACCATCTATTTAGGGAGGTTCCCAAATCTATCACCTTCTGAAGGCCTCCCTTCCCCTCATGCAAAACCACCTCACTTGGATTTCGGGAAATGGAATTATTACTTCACTCAGATGGAATTATGAGGAATACTCCTCTTTCTTCATACCCTCTCCTCCCCCCCCTCACCTTTTTGCTCCAAACCCAAGGGAAATTGACCCTCCATGACATATCCATTCAGAATAATGCAACAATAATATGGTTGGGATGGTCTTTGGGAGCACCCCTCCTCATTTACAAGAACTCACTCATTTTCTCTTTAGGTGTCTAAAAGGATGTGCTCCTAATTATCTTTCCTAAGAAGGATTCTCAACACTAGGGATCAAAAGAATATATAGTCAAAAAAGGATACAACTCCTTTCTTTCTCAATACACTCTTCCTCCTCCCTCGGCCTATTGGAAACAGATATGGAGAAATGATAACCCCACTAAAGTCAACATCTAATGCTCGATTTTTGCACATAGGAAAATTTTGATAGGAGATAATATGGTAAAGCGTGGCTTCTTTGACCCCCTCAGATGTGTTCTCTATAAGAAATGGATGGAATCTATCCAGGTGAGTGCATGAAGTTGGTGGATGATAAAGTGGCAATGGGGTGAGAAGTAACAGGCACTCGCATGAACACATGCACATTTCTAGGAACGTGCATGCATTTCTGATGTGATAGGTTCGATGAACCCCGAACCTCCACTCAATAAGTCACGTAGGCAGGTTCACAAGAACGCATGCACATTCTCAAGAATGCACACATTTTCTTGAGAAAGACGTGTACAAAAATGTGTTTGCGTTCCTAAAAAAATTGAAATAAAAAAAACACATGCACGTTGTTGGTTAAGTTGGACGGCTTCTCTCTACTACCTACATCGTATACCCAGGGTTCATATCTCTAAGGGTACCAACAAAGCCTAAAACTATCGTCCCTTCTGGTAAACCAAAAGGAAACACAGTACATAGAGTGCACTGCGCAGTGTCACCTGAGATAGCTTTAAATGGGTGGTTGTAAGACTCAGGTTTTTACAGCCTAGGATTGAGCATGATATAGGGGATCTGTATTCCAAGCCATTAATTATTATTTGTATTACGAACTACTATTATCCTCTTTTATATTTTAACCTCCATGGTATCTTTTCATTATATTCCCATAGCAATTAACCAAGCAATATAATAACTCATTCATTCATTGTACACAATAGTTAACTACTAAAAATATGACAAAGATATGCATGCATTCATCACATTACACATGTATTACCGTGGTTCATCCCCTCTTAGGCTACGCCCACAAAGATTTGTCTCTTGGCTCTCTTATTATGGCGGTTCTGCAATTCTTGCGCCTCTCTCTTACAACTCTCCTCAGATGGGTAAGTTCTCTGTGAGGCAAACTAGATCTCACCAATCTCCTCGGCCTGTGATCTAATCCTCGAGATCTACCTTTTATCTTCCTCTTAGCTCACTTTATTTACAAAAATAGCACTTCTAATCAAAAACATTACATAGAAACAATCTCAACTATACAAAAGTAGTAAAGCTCAACCTCAACAAACCTCTTCGAACTCTTCTATGATACCTCTGTATCTATATTTATATCTCTCGGGCTCTTCATCCATTTACACAAAAACCTTACAAAAACCCTAACCCTACTTTCGTTAGGTATTCCTTCTCTGCATGCATTCATTGCTTCCTTCCAGTTGTCTCCTCCTTCTTGCATGCGCATGTGCTGTGCTTCTTGCCAGTTGTCGCATTCCTCCTTCACACTTTCTTTCCCATGATTGCTCTTCCAGTTGTCATTCTTCTTTGTGAACGCTTTCTTTCCCACTTTGACCTACTGCGAACAGGCCCCCAACACTGACATGCAACTCATCCTGAGTCACCTAATCTTTCTAAGTTGCCTCAATATCTTCGGTGATCATATGTAATTTTTCCCTCAGCTCTGCTACTTTTATCAGTGGCTGTGTTGTGTTCTCCTTAATGGTATCCATTACCTGAACTGCCACTTTGTCACTCAGTAGTCCTACGCATTCTGCCTGTGTCTGTTCCATATTCATTCTATCAACTTCTACCTGTGTGAGTACTTCTGCTACCCATTCCTATAGTGGTTCTATTTGATCCTGACATCCCTGTTTCTCTGTCTGCATAGTGATAAGTTCTTCCTGCATATTCTTCAACTCGTGCGTCCCCTTGATGTGTTCTAGGATTGGTATAGTCTTTTGTCTCTGTTTGAGTTCTTGGATCGTTGCATTGATCCTTCCCTCTTCCTTGTCCCAGTGTTGAACCCATGGATCCTCCTCCAGTCTTGTCCAAAGTTGCCTTGCTTTGTCGAGCAAGTCAGTTGCCATGCTAACCTACTTTTCTCCTTTACTGCCGGTGGATTTTTTGGTGTTATATGTTCTCGGATATCCTCTATCTCCTTCTGGTATTGATCAATTTCCTACACAATCTGGTCGATCTTTTCTGTTGTTGGGAGTTTGTTTCCTTGCGCAGTGTTTGGAAGTTTCCCAAAAAATTCTCCCACTCAGCGTTCCAATTCTTTCATGTGTTCCATTTCCTTCTGAGTTTCATATTTGGCCTTCTCATACTCTTTTTCCAATGCTTCCCACTACTTTGTTTCTTTTTGTAGCTCGACTAAGTTTTTATGTGCTTGAGATTGCATTTCTTGGTCGATGCTAACCTACAATTTGTGCAATGCCCTTGATGGCATCTGTGTCAGGACCAATTGGATGTGTTCAAAATCCTTTAGTGGTTTTTGTCCCACTATTTCATTCATTCGTAGCATGCTCGGTTTTATGTGGACCGTTGCATTTGCGTGTGGAATTGGGAGGGCTAGGTCTCTTTCTTCGACCTCCACTCTTTCATTGGTTTGTGTTGTCGACAGATCTATGCCTCTACTACTACTTTCTCTCTCGGCCTTTCCAAGTGTCCTGAGGAGATGTCCTATTTCTGCCAGCTCTTTTTGCAGATTATCCCTGTGATGTGATGCGTGGTCGAAGTCTTATACTAGACAATCCTAGACCATTTTGGCAATCATTTCTCCATCGTTCTTTGTGATCGTATAGTCCTATGATGCTCGTTGCGCCTTTGATTTCTTACATGCACCTGCGGCCTATACAACCGGTCTCTTAGTTCCCCCTGGATCCTATGTGATGGGGTTTGGGGTGGTCTCCTGCGCTCCCTTAGCTTGTTTTGGATGTTCGTTGGTCTCTTTCTGCCCCTTCTGGGTTCTTGTTTGCTTTGAACCTTCATTTTCCTGGGTTGGTTTGTTTTGTCCCATCCTTGGTTTCTTGGTCACTGGGATTTATGGAGGTTGTGTTTCTGCCTGCATTGCTTCTCCTTCTGCGTGTCCTTCCGGTACTTCTTAGGGAATGTATGGGATCCTCCATTCATAAGGCCATTAGTTGATGACCATGTCTATATCACCTTCTATGATGTAGTAGCGCATTAGTAGCCATTATTTATCTATATATTTCCTTGGTTGTATCCACATGGCTTGACATGTAGCCCATAAGTTAGCGATGTCCCCATATTGCGCAATAGATTCTGGTGTTATTCTCCATGACCGACTAATCACTTCCTACATGTCCCATAGGTATGCTTCAAAGATGACTCCAATGTCCCTCTTCTATCTGGCCTATGGACCAGATGTCAGTACTAGATATCTCACTCCCGTTGGCTGTGGTTTAGTATCAAAAACTACATACTCTGGTTCCCGCCATCCCATGAAGGCTATGAGGGTGAGCAACCATGAGTAATGGAATTCTGTGTTGAGTTCCTGTGCATTCTTCCAGTCCAATTGGAATAAGTTTAACAGGTAAGGCGCCCAACTCATGAAGGTTCCTTCTGCGCACTGAGCTACAACCACGATGACTCCTACCGGTACTTCGTCTTTGAACCATTTTCTTAAAAAATTACAGGCTAAGATATTTGCGCCCAATTGTGTTGTTTCATTGTTGATACATTTGATTATAATGCCTCTTTTCCCCCTCGCGATGCCATATTTCTTCTTCATTTCCTCTTCTAACACTTTTTCCTTAGATTTATCATCCAGAATCAGCGTGGGATCCATACCCCAGCTGGGTAGTCTTGTTATCTACGCAATAAGCTCAACTGTTATGGGGACGGGTCTGTCTAGCCATATATCCCCTCCATGTGTAACTAATAACAACTTATTAACGCATGTTGTCACGTACTGGCCTCTGCCAAAGTATGGAAGTTTCAACAAACCTAAAATTCCATTTCGATCCATTCCAACTTCCCACTGATGTGGATGGATGATTGTTTCTCCAAGTTGGTTGACCACTATGTTCTGCATAAAAACCCTTGGCACAAGTTCCAGGTACTTTATGTTGTCTGATATGTCATGGTCGGAATAATTGAGCTTCCCAACATGACTAAGTACCTGTGGCTCTACCTATACTCCCCTTGGTATGTGTGGTAGCACAATTTCTGCTGCCGATTTCTTGCAAGGTGAGCTCGGTATCAGAACTTTGTCTTCCTGTTGTGGTGGTTGGTATGAAGTTCCAGCAATTCCTGGTTTCTACCCTGTAAGCCATTCTGGCCAAGCCAAGGTAGTTCCCATGGTCTCTTTTGTTGGTTGACCGAGGCTGGGTACCTCTGACTCATATGGTTTCCTTTCTGATCCTTGATTCTATGTCGTGTCATTACCTTCCGCGGCTGGTTCGGTGCTTTCTGGTTGCACTTCCTGTTGGGGTTATACTTCCTCATTCTGAGGTTCCTGTGCCTCTGCTTGCGTGTCCTCTTTCAGTTCCTCTGGTTGTGGTTGCTGAATATCCTCCAGTATCGATGTAGAGTTCATTGGTGGTATCTCTGGGGATGAGATCTCATCGATATCGACGTTCTCTGGTTGTTGCTTCTCATTTTCTTCCAACGGTCCTCGTGACCTAGTCTGAACTATGGTCGGTTTGGCGGTCTGGCCTAGTTTAGTGAACTTCAGTGGTGCCATTGTAGTGAGTGTCAAATGTCTATTGACTTTATAGGACTATGGTATTTCTCTGTTCGTTCGAGCTGTTGTTTCTCTCTCTCTGTTCTCCTTTCACAAATAGACAAACTGCTTCCATGCTTGCATGTTGTATGGGCTTGTCATGAAGCTTATCATGGATGCTCCCTCCATGATGCGATTAATTCACCATAACTATGGGTACAATGCATTTCCGATAGTTTCTTACTTGCCATTACGCTTCTCTTGTCGTTTCCAGTTGGCGTGTTTAATGTGACGTTCCATCAGTTCTTTTCGTGCCTTAATTCCTCTTAGTGTTGTCCTGTCATCCTTCTTTTTCTGAAATTCTGTTTCCCACTCATTTGTCTTAGGCATGTAACCATTTCTCTTGCCTTTACTGCATTCTTGTTTCGATCATACTATGGATTTTTTCATGGCTTTTCGAGTTTTTTTTTTTTACTGCGCAATGGGTGGTCGAATGTCCTTGTATAGCTTCAATCGGCTCCCGTTGATCATTCCTCTGAGGTCTGTGCCTGCTAAATCTCTTAACTTTACATCTCCACCGTTTGTTACATATTTGACCTCGTATGATCCTAACCAATGCATTCTCATCTTTCCTGGGTGCTGAAATGATTTTCTATCCTAGAGCAATACTAGATCTCCTTTCGTGAAAGTCTTCTTCTTAATGTGTCAATCATGCCATGCTTTGTCTCTGGCCTTATGCACTTGTTGATAGAATCCTACCAGGATTTTGTCTTCCTCCATTGCTAACAGCTGGTTCACTCTTTCTTATATTGCGCCGCATTCTGTCATTTGTGTGATAGTGGCTACACGTAAACTGGGTACTAAAAATTCTAATGGCACTACCACTTCTTAGCAATAGACGAGTTTGAATGGTGTGTGCCCTGTCAAATTCTTATATGTCATCCTATATGTCCATAATATTGCTGGTACTTTGAGGTCCCAGTCATCTATGTTGACATTACAGATCTTTGTTAGTGCGTTCTTTAGAATTTTGTTGAAGGCTTCTACCATGCCATTCGCCTATGGATGATACGGTGTGCTTCTCTGGTGGTGAACTTAAAATTCTTTGAGCATTGCGCGGATGGTTCTATTTATGAAATGCATGCCTTGGTCGCTCATCAAAACTATTGGGCACCCAAACCTAGTAATTACTTGTTCAAATAAGAAGTGTGCAGTGGTCTCTGCGCTGCAATCTTTTACTGGTGCGTCTTCTGCCCATCTTGTTAGGTATTCCATTGTGGTGATGATGTATCTTGCCCCTGTTCTTTTGGCTGGTGGGTTAATAGGTCCCACAAAGTCTATTTCCCATTTATCAAATTCTTTTAATGTCACTTGTGGTCGTAATGACATCTTGTCCCTTCTGTTGGGTTTTTCTACCCTTTGACAGACATCGCATCCCTGACAGTACTCTTTCGAGTCTCTATGAATCATTGGCCACCATAATCCCATGCGGAGTACCTTCTGCACGGTAGATTTTCCTAGATAGTGTCCTCCTTCCAATCCCTCATGGGATTCTGCTAAATTTCTTGGTCGTTCGTGCTCTAACACGTACCTTTGTAAAATGCTATCTACGCCCATTTTATATAGATGTCATGCGATCAGTTGATAGTCAGTTGCGCAAACTACCAGGTTCTTCTTATGTGCAGTGGTATAAAATTGCGACACGGTACCTGTGCTCAAGTACATGATGATCTATGTGAAGTGGTCATCAACAATCTGTACTGAGAATAACTTTGCATCCAAAAAGTTGTATTCTAAGCTCGTGGGTTCTTCTCCATTTGTGACCCGTGATAGGTCATCAGGTCCTGCATTTAGTTTTCCCAGTTTAACGATTACTTTGAAGTCAAATTCCTGAAATAACAGTAACCATCGACAGATTCTCCCCCCCAACACTGGCTTGCTGACTAGGTATTTTAGGGCTGAGTGATATGTAAACATATTAAAATGTTTTCCCAATAGGTAGTGTCTGAACTTCTGAAGTGCGTAAACCATAGCTAGGCCTTCTCTTTTTGTTGTGTTATAGTTCTATTATGAATCGGATAGTTTTCTTCTTGTGAATGCTATTGGGTGATCCAATTCTCTTGCTCCTGGCTGCGCTAAGATAGCTCCAAGTGCTATCACTGATGCATCTACATGCACATGGAATGTCTTTCCCCAGTCTGGAAATACTAATATCGGTGCAGTGACTATCTTTTCCTTTAGGGTATCCAGACCATGTTGACACTCGTCGTTCCATTGGTACTTTTTATCCTTCCTTAGCAGTTTTTCCATTGGTGTTGTGATCTATGCATATCCTTTGATAAATTTTCAATAGTATCTTGTGTGTCCTAACGTTGCTCATAGCTGACAGACTATTTTTAGTGCTGGTAAATTAATGATGACTGTGATCTTTGCTAGATCGACCAATATCCCTTGTTTGCATACTATATGGCCCAATAGTATCCCAAATGGTGTTCCAAATATACATTTCTTTATGCTTAGGGATATCTGACACTATCTACATTGTTCTAGCATCAAGCGTAAAAACTCCACATGGTTGTTCAACAGACTATAGACTGTCCATTCGTCCATATATACTTCAAGAAACTGATGGATAAATTCTTTAAATGCCACGATAACCACTCTAGAGAATATTTCTAGTGCATTCTTCAGTCCAAATGACATGATTGTATATTGGTAAGATCCCCATTCCTTTGCGAACGTGGTCTTGTATCTTTCCTCCTGTGCTATATTAATCTGATGGTATCCTGAGAATCCATAAGTGAATCAGTAAGATTCATGTCCCCCCACATTCTCTAGCACTTCATCCGTGAATGGTGTAGGGAATGGGTCGTGTAGGCATCCATCGTTCAATTTCCTCAAGTCGACACAAATCCTAATCCCTCTTCCTTGTTTCTTTCCCTATACAACCATCGGGCTTATCCATTCTGATTCCTCGACTTGTTCGATTATGCTGGCTTCAAGCATCTAGTCGATCTCCTCTTTAACTTTCTATTTATATATGGGGTTTAGTCTATATGGTAGTTGTCTAATAAGTCTTGTTTCGGGTCTGAGAGGTATTTTTATCTCTCCCAGTTCTCCTGTTATACCCTTCATCTCTGTAAATTTTGTAGGAAATAATTTGTTGTATTCGTACAACAACTCGATAATGCTTTCTACTATTGGCTCATCCTAGTAGTCTCCAATGTTGGCCATTTTGGGATGTTCATTTTGCAAGATACCAGATATATAAAATATGAAGAACATAAATAAAATGCTAGAAATGGAAGAATAACAGTAAAATATCCAGCATAATCTTCACAATACACATAAATGATATACAAAATAGCAATAGAAAAGAAATTTGATTCAGAAAGAAATGTTCACAGGCCTCTTCGAGGGGGCAACCTCCAGTCGAGCAATGCTCTGTTACAATAATATCCAAGTTAGGGTTTTCATACCCTCGACCCTTATTTATACTAAATATGTCTATTAAGAGAAGCATCTAGAGGAAGATCCTTCTAGAAGCGGAAGCTTCTATTAGGTCTTCTTACATTTGCCTTATTCTATTTTATTGAAAGGTATAATTAATATTGACCTTTATTACATCCGAATACATTGATCTACCTATGTGCGGGTTAGGACCTTAACATGTCCGCCCCATTAAAAACAACCTTGTCCTCAAGGCTTGAGATGTGGAAACTGTTGCAGAATGGTAGTTGGTTCCCAAGTGGCATCTGCTGGAGTCATATCTTTCCACTGTACTAGCACTTCCTTGATGGTTCTCTGACGCAGGCGACACTCCCGTTGGTCCAAAACTGCTTCTGGTTGTAGCCAAATGGATCCTTCTTCAGCTAACTCTGGAAGGCTGGTTTGAATTTGGCACATGGTTCCAATCACCTTCTTCAAGCATGAAACATGAAAAACAGGATGTAGCTTCGACTGACTGGGCAGAGCTAACTGATATGCGACTTGTCCCACATGCTTGAGAATTGTGTAAGGTCCATAAAATTTGGGTGCTAGCTTCTGACACTGCTCGGCCTTGAGGGAAATTTCCTTATATGGCTCCAGTCGCAGAAACACCTGATCCCCTTCTACAAATTGATGTTCGGAGTGACCTTGATCTGCTTGCTGCTTCATTCTATTATGGGCCATGACCAAGTTTTCTTTAAGGGTACAAAGGATATCCTCTCGGACTGTAAGTGTTTGGTTAACCGCCTGGACCTTCGAGGTACCCGGTAAGTATGAGAGAACTGAAGGTGGCTTCTGTCCATACACTGCTTCAAAAGGATTCATGCGAGTGGCTGTATGGTATGTAGTGTTGTACCACCATTCAGTGAGGGGTAACCGTTGAGCCCACTGGTGTTGTTTTTCAGAGGCAAAGCACTTCAGATATGTTTCCAAACACTTGTTGACGACTTCCGTTTGACCATCTGTCTGGGGATGATAAGCTGAGCTGAGATGCAATTGTGTGCCTTGTAGCTTAAACAATTCTTGCCAAAAATTGCTTGTGAAAGTTGGGTCTCGATTAGAAACAATAGAGTTTGGCATGCCATGAAGATTGAAGACTTGATCCATGAAAATTTGAGCCACCGTGGATGCAGTAAATGGGTGGTGAAGAGCACAAAAATGAGCATACTTGGAAAGGTGATCCACCACCACCACCATTATGACTGATTTATTCCCCAATTTGGGTAAGCCTGTAATAAAGTCCATAGAGATATCCTTCCAAATAGCAGGGGGAATCGGAAGCGGTTGGAGGGTGCCTGGAGATTTGACTGTTTCTCCCTTGTTGCGTTGAAATACCTCACATTCAGCCACAAACTTACGAATGTCCTGTTTCATACCATCCCAGAAAAAATAACGTTTGACTCGGTCATATGTTTTGGTGAACCCTAAGTGCCCCGCTGTGGGTGTAGCATGAAGCTAAGAAAGTACCATGGATTTGAGCTTGGATTGTTTACTTAAATACAAGTGGCCTTTGTATCGAAGCTCATCCTGGAGCCAGGAGTACCCTGGGGGAGCCTAAGTCTTGTTCTGCAGTTACTGGATCAGATGCAAACTTTTGGGGTCTTGCAGCCATTCCTGGTGCACAGCTTGCAGCCACTCGGGTACAATGAAGGAAAGAGAAAAAAGGGATCCTTCGTCTTCATATTTCCAGGACAGTGCATTCGCCACGACATTGTCTTTTTCCTTCTTGTAAATGATCTCATAATCATATCCAAAGAGATTAGTGACCCATTTTTGTTTCTCCTGGGAGGAAATGCGTTGTTCCAGAAAGTACTTGAGGCTTTGATGGTCGGTCTTAATTTGGAATCGTTTCCCCAAGAGATAAGGACTCCATAGTTCAACGACATGCAGAATCACCAACATTTATTTTTCATAAATGGGTTTGCCCAGATTCTTTTCAGACAGTTGCTTGCTAGTGAAGGCCAAAGGTCGACCCTCTTGCATAAGGACAACACCAATTCCTTTCCCTGAGGCATCGCATTCCAAAACAAATGTCTTTGTGAAGTCGGGAAGGGCCAGAACCGGAGTGGTGCACATGGCCGTCTTCAAGGTTTAAAAAGCTTGAGCAGCTGTTGGGGTCCAAGTGAAAGAGTTCTTTTTTAGGAGAGCCGTGAGAGGTGCTGCAATCTTTCGATAGTTCTTAACAAAATTGCGATAATACCATGTGAGGCCCAAAAATCCACACAAACTTTTGAGAGTCTTTGGGTGCAGCCAGTCTTGCATAGCTTCAATCTTTTTCGGGTCCACCCTGACGCCATCCTTGCCCACCATATGACCCAAGTATTCTACTTCAGATGCACCAAAATCACATTTGAACTGTTTCAGGAAAAGATGGTGCTGAGAGAGTAGGATGAGAACTTGATCCACATAAGTAAGATGGTCTGTCCATGTCTTGCTATATATGAGGATATCATCAAAGAAAACTAAGACAAATGACGGAGAAAAGGGCGGAAGACATGGTTCATGAGGCTCTGAAAGGTGGAGGGGGCGTTACACAAACCAAAGGGCATGACCAAAAACTCGTAGTGGACCTCATGAGTGCGAAAGACCATCTTGGGAATGTCAGACTCTTTCACACGTATCTGGTGATAGCCCGAGCGAAGATCAAGTTTGGTGAAGAATTGGGCACCACTCAATTCATCCAGGAGGTCATCAATGACAGGAATGGGAAATTTGTCTTTGATGGTTAGTTTGTTGAGAGCACGGAAGTCAGGACACATTCTCCAAGAACCTTCTTTCTTAAGTACCATGACGATCGGAGAGGAGTAAGGGATCATACTAGGATGGATGACTCCGACAGTAAGGAGTTCCTGGACCATTTTTTCAATTCCATTCTTTTGTGCAAAGGGGTGGCGATATGGACGTATATTGGGGGGAAGGCTTCCTGGGACAAGGGGAATGGAATGATCATGGACACCGCGGGAAGGAGGGAGTCCTTGGGGAGTGGAAAAGGCTGTTTGATGTTTAGAAAGGAGGGCTTGGAGGTCTTGGGGCACGGGTGGGATCTCTATGGCTTGTATGGCATGGAGTTGGGCTATGACACCTGAATGACCTTTTTTTGAGCAATTTTTCCATGCGATGAGAACTGATGACTTCAGGAGAACCCGCAGTGATGCCTTGAAATTTATATTTGTTGCCTCCTTGGTCAAATTGCATGGTTAAGTTCTGAAAATCCATGAGAATGGGACCCAAGGTTC
>ML777181.1:79882-116857 GCA_009831015.1 Picea engelmannii
AGATTTAATAGGAGTAAAGTTTGGGGGTGTTTCATTTGTTTCTAATGGTTGTTTTCTAGAATCACTTACATATTTTATCAATGTTGGGTCACCAATAATCTCCAATGAAAAAATATGCATTTTCATTTCATGAACTATCAAATCCTTGCGAAAAACTGTAAAAACAACGTAGAATTAGAACTTTAATTATTGATCACATATTGGGTAGTTTAAGATGTGGATGTACATGATTTGGAATGGGATGTGGAAGAGGAAAATGCAAGAGCAATTCAAAGCAAGTAGCTTGAACACATACTTGTTATCTTGGATAGATCTATAAAGGAAGTTGATCCGAAAATCCTTAGATGTTAATTTATTTCTTAAGTACACATAAACATCCATCTTGATTCGAAAATATATGATTGCTTTGAATATTTGCAAATAATATGAATTCAGTTACTTATCTAAACTCATGAAACTAATGAATAACTTGCAAGAAAACTGAGTGAAATAGAACAACAAGAATAAATAACATTACACAAGTTTGTTAACAGAGTTCACCCATCTTGGGCTACGTCTTCGGGTTTTCTTACAATTGAGAGACTTCTTTATTAATGCTCAAATTATTGTGTTTTTACAATGACTTTTTATCAGTTTCTCAAACTCAGAAACATAGATCACCATTGAATTCCTCTAGAAATTCTGAGAAAAATGAGTATTAACACGTTCCTATATTTTCCTAAAGGAACCCTTTGGCACACTATACGATGAAAACTCAAAATCCTGATACCTCTTGGGCATGAACTTCGATGGAACTTGGCACAAAATTCCATATATCCCCTCCTCGGTCTGAAATTCAGTTTAATTAAGGTGTGGATCCCTAAACTATGGCCCAGATACCATGGGAAAACTTAAATAAATTAATACCGAATTCCCTTAAAAATAGGTTCCCTTGGTGCAATAGTTAGAACGTTGGCATGTGTGGGAGGAGGTCGTGGGTTCAAACCCCACAGACCTCTCCCCATTTGATGCTTCGCTGGAAATATATGTTAAGTTTGGCATATAGTTTGTTTGTTTGTGTGTTTCCCCATAAACTTTTGTTCTTCCATATTAATATATAACAACCACGGGATCGAGGGATATTCCCTCGATCCTATTTTTCCACCAACTAAAACTTTAACAAACTTAAATAAATTTGATTCCATGGTTAAGAACCATAGCGATGGTGTAATGGTGAGGTTGTTGGATTGATGCCCACGAGACATGGGTTTGATCCTCCGGGATCACAACAATTTTTATTTGACCTTAAATATACCCAAAGAATGGGATATTTCCATGTGGTGGTCCCTCATTGGTCCACCTTTCCTCCACCTGTACGGTCATTCCATGTGTCTAATGTCGATTGGCATATTTATGCACCATGTCACTATATGATATGATGACTATGTTTCCACTGTACCTGCCACATCAACACTGTATGACATGTACATATTCCATGTGTCACCCTTCGAGTGGTTCCATGTGGCACTCCCATTTTTTCCAAATTTTCCTTGTTTCATAAAAAATGTGAAAGGCCATAAATTTCTCATACAACATCCATTTGAGGCGATTATCACATCGTTGGAAATATATCGTCGAACTCTATGCAATGAATTCATTTTCAAGATCATTTGATATGATCAAACTTTGAGAATTCTCAGATCCACCTAGATCATTCCTCCCCACTACAAGCCTTTTGGACCACCAAAAGTCTTGATTACTCAACAACTAAGTGAGGGTAAATCTCCCTCACCTTCTTGATCTCAATCAATCTTTCATTTCTTGGTTTTACCCCTTTAGTACCAACTTGAAGATATTCCACATCACCCCATTGTGAAGTTATGATTCTTATGTCAAGGATAACATCTTCCCATAGCTCGACTAAGTACTCTGGAGAAAAATCATCAACTGACGGAATTTAAACACCTTCATCTTTATCCATAATCATAGGAGTCTCATAAAGTTTAAAATTCTCAACATTCACCACTGAATATATTTTCATATAAGATGGAAGATCTAAACAAAAGACATTAGTACCAATCTTCTCTAAGATCTCGAATGGACCATACCATATTGGTTGGAGCTTCTTACCTTCACCCTTAATTTTGTTCTTATTGATATGTAGCCATACTTGATCACTAAATTGAAACTAATGATCAACTCAATGCTTATCATGCCTCTCTTTGTACTTGGATTGGCTCTTCTCCAATTGTTCTTGTACTTTTTGATGTACCTATTGGATCCTTTGAATGAGCCTATTAGCTTTATCGATTTATTCTTGTCCATCCTCTTTTCTTTTTTCTCCGAAAGAAAACTCCATAGATGATTTAGGAAAGTATCCCAAACATAATTCAAAGGGAGTTCTCTGAGTATAAGAATGCATGGCACTATTATAGGCATGTTGGACATAGTGAAACTATTCATCCCACAACTTAGGATGCTTACTGTAGTATCCTCATAGAAAATGTACCACTATCCTATTCACCACCTTTGTTTGTCCATATGTATGTGGATGAAAATTTGTGTTCTTATTTTAGTGTACATCAACTCCCATAAACTAAACGAGAACTTTCCCATAAAAGTTGTTATCTTCTTTAAATTTCCCAAGAAGTGAGAGTCTTGATCAGATATAATAGATGTAGGGAGCCCAAAATTAACCTAAAATTTTTCAAACAACACCTTTGTTGTTTTCTCATATGTGACTTGCCTCTTGCAAACAATTAATATACATATCTCATTGAACCTATTGTTATACACCATTTTTTCACACCTAGCCAAATGTTGCATCTCACTTTGTTAAGTGTTGCATATCACTTTGTTAAGTGTCACAATTGTGACATCTCACCCTGTAGGTGTAACAAATACAATGGAATACTTTATTCATGCCCTAAATTTCATTATTTTCTAAGTATTACAACCTTGAAACCATGTAAAATGACATGCCATGATCCCTACTCAAGTTGGAGGAGAAAAACCATCATTTGGAGGCCAAAAACTTGCTTTTTACCTTGTCGTTTTTACTCCTTTTTAACATGGATGCCCCCTTTCCCATGAATAGGGGGAATCCTACCTCCTTTCTCATTTATAGGGGAGTGTATAGGACATTGTTTCTCCTACTCTGGGGGAGCGTCCTTGTAGTTAGAAAGGTTTCCATTTTTTCGGGGTAGTTGGTTCGAGAAGGATTTGGGTTTTTTGCATTGTTTTAATCAATATTAACTCAACCATCTTCCATTACATGTTGATGGGAATCCATGATCATGAAGATAAAATTAAATCCCAACCCAATCCATCAAAATCCTCAACCATACTCTCCATCTATTCATGTTAGTTGGACCTCTTGAATCTTATATAACCAGGGCCATTCATGGTGAAATGGGGGACCTGACTAAGGATCAAATTGTTGATATTGAGAGAAACCTAGGAGGATAATATCATGAGAGTGAAACATTTGTTATTGATATAAATTATCCATAGGTGTGTATTGAAGGGATAAAGAGGAGGCTTTAAGGGGAAACAACATCTATTTTAGGTTGTAAACTTCTTGTTTCAAATTTTAATAGAGAACTTATCATGTTTTCATACATCTATCTTATTCATTCTTTCTGGAATGTGTTTACTTGTATTATCTAATACTAGGTACTAGTAGTAGGGAGTTTGTCTATCCTTTTTGCAGGTTCATTTTCACATTCAAGGTGTCGATATGGATCTCAAACTTTGGAACAACGAGGATAGACTACGAAAAAAGGTACCATTCCTATTTTTCTTCTCTCTCTCCCTCTTTTTTTGCAAGTAAATAAATAGAATAGATGGAGTTTGGAATGTTAGTGTGCATTTGTTAGAACTATATCAATCATAGGAAACTCGATTGAGGAGATTTCCACCTTTCCTCAGAGGGATTTTTTCCACCACAGTTTTTGACGACCATACTGTGGTGGAAACCCCCCCTACAAATAGGTGGAACTCTCCTCAATAGGGTTTCCTATGATTGAGACAATTCTAACAAATAGACATTAACATTGAAAACTCCATCTATTCTATTTCTTTACTTTCAAAGAGAGAGAGAGAGAGAGAGAGAGAGAGAGAGAGAGAGAGAGAGAGAGAGAGAAGAAGAAGAAAAAGGGGAATGGTACATTTTTCGATAGTTTATCCTCATTATTCTAAAGCTCGAGATCCAGATCCACACCTTGAACGTGAAATCGAACCTGCAAAATGGATAGACAAACTCCCTACTAGTACTACCTAGTATAAAATGATATAAGTAAACACATGCAAGAAATAATGAATAAGGTTGATATATGGAAATAGGCTAAGTTCTTTATTAAAATTTGAAGCATGAATTTTACAACCTCAAATAGATGTTGTTGCTCCTTCAAGACTTCTCTTCAACCCTTAAATGCACACCTATGGATATTTTATCTCAAGAAAAAAGGTTTCACTCTCTTGATATTCTCCTCCAAAATTTCTCTCAAGATCAATAATTTGATGCTCACTCGGGTCCCCCTTTTCACCATGAATGGCCCTGGTTATATAGGATTCAAGAGGTCCAAATAACATGTCTAAATGGAGAGTATGGTTGAGTATTTTGATGGACTGGGTTGGGATTTACTTTTATCTTCATGATCATGGATTCCCCTCAATGTGGAATGGAAGAGGGTCGAGTGAATCTTGATCAAAACAATGGAAACAACCCAAATCCTTCTCGAACCAACTACCCCATAAAACATGGAAACCTCTCTAAATTCAAGGAAGCTCCCCCAGAGTGGGAGACAGGGCATCCTATACACTCCCCTATAACTAATAAAGGAGGGAGGACACCCCCTATGCATGGGAAGGGGGGCGTCCTTGGTTAAAAAGGGTAAAAAAGACAAGGTAAAAAGTGGGTTTTCGACCTCCAAATGATGGTTTTTATCTTCCAAATTGACTAGGGATCATGACATGTCATTTTACATGGTGTCAAGGTTGTAATACTTAGAAACGAATGAAATTTAGGCCATGAGACTTAGTAAAGTACTCCATTGAAGTTGTGACACTTATAGGGTGAGATGTCACAATTGCGACACTTAAGAAAGTGAGATGCGACACTTGTGACACTTAAGAAATTGAGATGTGACACTTGTTTAGGTGTGAAAAAGTGGTGTATAATAGAGGGAGCCCAAAGTGTGAGGTCAAAAGAGAAAATGACAGCTAAAACACTTTGCAAAACTTGTGTATCAAGGCACTGAAGAAGGAGAACCTATCAAAAGTTGCATGCAATTGTTAATCAATATACATATATCATCTTGAGGTAGGCATACCCATGCTTGGATAAAATGGACTCAATCCATGGCCACCAACCAATACACTTTGGATCTATGAGAGTATTGACTAAGGATATCACCACCAAACATACAATGTGGATCCATATCTCCATGATGCGATCAAGTTATAGCCATGAGATTTTACACAATGGTCCTACAATATGACAAAACAACATAGAAACGAATCAATACAATGTGGATCTATGTAAAAATGTATAAAATTTCTCTCCATTGCAACTTGGGTTAGGTACATAAAACTAGTAGGTTCCTAAAAAGTTCCCAGATTCTTCATCTTGATCCCGAACTCATATGATTCTATCCATGCGAATACATGTGTTTGTGTCGAACATTGTAGAAACCACTTGATTATCGGTCATTAATGTATACTGTTAACAAGTGTGAGGGAAATAACCAATAACGATAATGATTTCGAAGGTGCCCCAGTATATTCCAGAGAATCTGAATAAATGAGCTAAAGTCAAACATTTGAGGAATCATTTGATCAGAGGTCAATAATGTAAACCTACTGTCAAATGCAAGGAAACCTATGATTGAGGCATGTAGGTTCCAAGGTACTGACTCATTTCTAAGTCTAATTCCTAGATAATGAGTTGGAGTCAACAGGAATAGACTTGTTGAAGGAGGGCCATAATGTATCCCCCACAATCAACATGAAACTAATCTAGGATAGTAATGAATGGTGATATATCAAAGGAGTGTGGACTAATTCAAGGGTGACTAAACAAATTCCATAATGGTTCGAAAAATTGACGCACTTCCCAAATTTCCCCCCCGCTCAGATAGGCAAGTACCTCTTTATTTTTTATAAATCTTAAGGAGGATAACAAATGCTCATTTAACTCATCTTTGATGAGTCCCATTTTCACATGTTTAATGAACTTGAAGAAGGAAGGGTCCAATCCTAGATGGGTCCTTCAATGTAAAGTTTTATGAGTCCAGAGAAGGTAAACTTGATGGCATTTTCATATTTAGAGAGTCTGAAAAGATGTTAAAGAAGACTCCAGATGGAATTTTTTGTAAGTTTAGTCTCCCAAGCCCAAAAAAGTATAAAATAATACTCAGGATAAATCTTCTCACCAAAGAGGATAGAGTATTCCTTTTTCGTAATTAGTCTAACGAGACCAAAAATGGGGTAAAATATCGCTCAAAATATTCCCTTTCAAATCCTTTTAATGAGCATGAAAGAAGATAATATCACTCAAAAATCTTTTCATATTTAGGGGGTCTGACAAGAGATTAAAGGAGACTCCAAAGAGTTCCTTTTTCATACAGTTTTTACGAGTCCCCAAAAGTGATAAAATTATACTCGGCAACCTATTCTCATGTATTTACAAGCACAAGAAAGAACAAAGACTGAGCTCAATCGTGTCTACATTTTTTAACGAGATTGCAATAGAGATTGAATTGTGCTTGAAGGTAGTTTCATTTTTACATAAGCTTGAAATAGAGAAAACTATGCTTGGGGATGGTTTCATTTTTTCACGAGATCGAAAAAAAGTAAATTGTGCTTGATTAATGATCCATGGATATTTGTTACATTGCCCCCATCTTGAGAATCTAGTGACTCAACTCTAGAATGATGATCAAAGGCTAGAGACATGTCCCCCAAGCTTCATTTCATCCACTGAATCATCTCTTATTTCCAATGTCTATACCCAATAAACACCTGGTTACTAATAGGAAAATGTTCACCAGAGAGGGAGGAAGAAAGAGGATCCATTGAACTAGGTGAATGAAATGAAGTTTTAGGTACGAGTTCTAATGAAATACTCGACTCAATGAGAGAGGGGGTTGTTTCATTTTTTAATGGTCTTAACACATGAAAAGAAATATGATTGTAAGGATCCATTTCATTTTTTAATGAGATTCACAAAATAAATGAATTATTCTCATAACCTATGGGTTCGATTCCCATACCTATGTTTTATTTTTTAATGAGATTTCCATAGAGAAGAAAACTATGCTCGTGGTCATCTATTTCATTTTTTAATGAGCTTGAAATATTAAAATAAACCATGATCATAACATATTCTTGATCATGGCTTCCAACACAACAATGATCTGTAAGAAATACATGTCAAGGTGCATACCTCAATCATGTATTCCAAGAGATATTCATTGGATGAAACAACAATGCTCTGGAAGGAATACATATCGAGGGCCACAATAAGGGAAGGGAGATTAGGATCTAATAACCCCATCAAAGATATCACCATGTCAAATACCAGATACGGGTCATAAGAAGTTTATCAAACATTGAGAGACTCATTCTCATCGATAGTGAAAGGTATGGGACATGTCGCTATGTAATTAATATGTGGCGGGGGAAATACCACTTGGATATAGGGACCATTTAGGGAAGGCGAGTTGATAGTAGTCAAATCAAGACCAACAAATGAAATTTTATTGATAGTCACAAATTTTCCATTATGAGGTAAAGATATCACTCGAAAGAGAGTGGACATGATAGATCTCATGGCATAGACACAACCTCTCCCAAGGAGAAAAGTAAAATACAAGGGGTCGTGAACTACCATAACATCAATATAGATATTTTCCCTGCTACAATAATGGGTAATTGAGGAAGGATCCCTAAAGGTTAAGTGGTTCATTTGTTAAAAATAACATATTCTGGGTAAACGACACAATATGAGGATAACCTAGAGCTTTCTAAGAAGTTGAGGAAAAAATACTAACATAAGAACCTTCATCTACAATAGTCTGAGGAACGTCCCTACCACAAGCCTGAACAATGATTTAGAAAGGTATGTAGGAAGGAATATGAGGTCCAGTTATCCTATGCCAATAAAAAACAATGGCCTCTTTACTTTGAGGGGGTTCCATGGTAGAAGGAGAAATGCCCCCTCGTATGGTAGAATTGGTATTAGCAAGAAGAATGTGAGTGGTATTGACTTCACTCTTTAACGGGAAAGTGGGATCGACTAATGATGGGATTATATCGATCACTTGGAAAATTTCACTCTCGAAGGGGTGAGTGGGATAGACCAATGATGGAATCGGGTAAATCACTTGGATCTCACTCTTCAAGGGGAGAGTGGGATCGACTGATGATGGACTTAGAATGACCACTTTGACTTCACTTTTCAAGGGAAGAGTGGGACTGACCGATGATCGAGTCCAATCAACCACTTTAACTTCACTCTTCAAGGGAAGAGTGGGATCAACCGATGATGGAATTGGATCGACCACTTTGAATTCACTCTTCAAGGGAAGAGTGAGATTTACCGATGACAAGCTAAGAGAAAACTTACAATAACCATTTGGAAGTTGTTGTTGAACAAAAATAATCTCTTCCAAAAATTTTGAGGCTTCATCCATATGAGGGAAAATGTGAGTTTGATGACTCCCTTCACATAACCTACAAGGAAATTTTACTCTACTTTTGTTTTCCCCAACGTTACTATCACTATTTGATGGTTTGTTATCGACATGATGACTAGAGGTTGACGACATGGGTTGATGAGGGATTGCAGACCACACTTCAAATACTTTGGTTAAACCAAGGCATTCCCAAAGAAGGTGATCACCCTTACATAGCCTACAAGGGAATTTGGGCTTGCAAGGTTTGGTGGTAGAATCCTTAGTGATCTCAATACTCCCAACAATAACTGGTTGTTTTCCTTATTGATGAGTTTTCTTCTTATTAATCTTCCCCTTCTTCTTCTTCTTATCCACATGGTTACTAACATCAAGGATTTTACCAAGTGAGGAAGAGGAAAATGAAGAAGATGCAAGATGCGAAGAAGGAAAAGGGTCAATAGAAGGTTGACATTCCTCAGATGGAGGGTTTACATTCAAAACACTAGGAGAATTCAAAACACTAGGCGCATTAGGAAAACATGGAGTGGAAAATAACCACATAGGTAACCCAATAGTGAGTCCTGGTAAAATCGAAGTCACAATATAGGGAGGTCCAACGTTTCCAAAGGAAACAAAAAAAAGGTTCCTTGGGAAAGAATGTCCCTTAGTTGGTAGATCCCATAACTACTTACACAGACATGGAATCAACTTTAAGGTCAACTAAGAAAAAAAATAACACTCACTTAAAAAAATATTAGGAAGCAAACATGCAAACAAACCTTCCCACAGTGAAACCACTAGTTGGTGATGAAATCCAATGCCACATGATCAATATGAGAAAGGTGTTGAGGTAGAGAAGGTGGAGCAGTTATGTTGGTGACCTGCTTAACGGACTTACACCCTGGTGTAAATTACCTCACGACACAACCGTAGGTTACCCTCCAAGGAGCCTGAGTGAGTTTGACCAATGTTTGTTCCAGGTAGAACAAAGACTTTTCCCTTCGCCGTCACCTTGTGTATGAGACCTAGATATTATTGTTGCTAAGGTTACCACTTATGACAATTGAATCTTGGGGAAATAGTTGAATGTCTAGTATACACGTAAGGGTAGGTTGTTTAAGACCTGAGATCCCCTCGATATATGCCTCACATGGAGGTGTGATCCTTTCAAGTGATCCTGAAGTGTCTTTCGAAACCATTTGTAATACATGCAGACCACTCCACCAATACCAACGAAGTAGTGTTAGTTACTCTGATGTCCACAATGTGACAATGTGATTGACCTTTGAGTAAGAAGGGATTCCCAGGATAGTGATGCAACAAATGGATTTCTCTCGCTAGCTCAAGATAATATTTTTGTTTTATAAATTTGGAGAATTATCCTCACCACCTATTCCAAAGATATACACCTAATCTAATGTTGGGTTTCTACCAGTGAAAAGTAAAACTTTCGAATAAATTTTATTAGTGCTTGATTTTAGGGTTGTTTCTTACTTAGGGGTATGGAGGTGAAAATGATGATGTTTGGACTCGACTATTAAAACCATGAAAAATGAAAATGAAATGAAAAAATTTCAATTTCGACGAACGCTAACTATGGAAAGGAGAATAGTATTTTTTTCATTCCCAAATGCATAAACCCAATCAAATCTATCCAATGCAAACTACATGTATGCACCAACCAAAACTTTGAATGAAAAATTCTCTTTTTGTTTGATTACAATATGTAATGAAATCACTCAAATAAAAGTCCTTTCTACATCTTAACTTTCAACTAAAATGAAAGAATCTAATGCATATACAAAGGGACACAAATCAAAAAGTGATTCAAACAAATAATGCACTCAAAATGAGTTCAAGAAACAACATAAGTGAAGTGTAGTAATGGTTCCAACACTCATTCGATCAAGAAGTCAAAATGTGAAATAAAGGGAAATCACCTTTTTAAAAATGAGTCTAGGAATGCTCTTAACAAAGAGCTTTTCAAAGAAGACAAAACAAGAAACTCAAAAAAGCAATTTGTGAAAATCTCCAAATCCAAGGAGATAAGAGATAATCAAATTAAAAGAGGAAACAAAAAGAGGTAAAAATAATGATAAACAATATCCTTTCAATCAAATAAAGACCTTACCAAACATATAAGACCTTGAGTAAAAAATCAGAGCGAAAAAACAAAAAACACAGAGTAAAAAAAGGCCTAAAACTGACCTTTGAAGGAGAAGGACGCCCCTTAGAAGACCAATAGGGAGAGTCTGGATGCCCCCCAATAGACTAGCAGGGAGTGTTTGGATGCTCGGTAAAGGATAAAAATGGAGCGTCCCTATCTGCAAATGCTCCAGAGAGACTAAAATTCAATCCAAGTTCAACATAAAGTTTACTAAAGACTATGTAGGCTTCTTTAAAGAGAATGAAGGCTTTCTAAAAACGAAAAGAGAAGACAAAAGTGAAAAATAAAAAAAGGATAGAAACATGAGAAGAATGAGATGCCCTTCCCTAGTATGGTCGCCAAAAAACGTGGTGGGAAAACCGCCCTACGGACAGGTGGAACTCCCCTCAATCAGGTTTCCTACGATTGAGGCAATTCTAACAAATAGACACTAACATTAAAAACTCCATGTATTCTATTTCTTTACTTGTAGAGAGAGAGAGAGAGAGAGAGAGAGAGAGAGAGAGAGAGAGAGAGAGAGAGAGAGAGAGAGAGAGAGAGAGAATAAAAATGGGAATGGTACCTTTTTTCGTAGTCTGTCCTTGTTGTTCCAAATCTTGAGTGCTGGATCCACACCTCGAACGTGAAATTGAACCTACAAAAAGGATAAAAAAACTCCCTAGTACTACTACCTAGTATTAGATAATACAAGTAGACACATGCAAGAAAGAACAAATAAGATAGATTATGGAAATAGGATTAGTTCTTTATTAAAATTTGAAGAAAGAAATTTACAAACTCAAACAGATGTTGCTTCCCCTTCAAGCCTTCTCTTTATCCCTTGAATGAAAACCTATGGATCTTTTCTCTGAAGAACACATGTTTCACTCTCTTGATATTCTCCTCCTAAGTTCATCTCAAGATCAACAATTTGATGCTCATTTTGGTCCCCCCTTTCACCATGAATGGCCTTGGTTATATAGGATTCAAGAGGTCCAAATAACAGGTTTAAATAGAGAGTATGGTTGATTATTTTGATGGATTTGGTTTGGATTTACTTTTATCTTCATGATCATGGATTCCCCTTAACATGGAATGGAAGAGGGTCGAGTGAATCTTGATGAAAACAATGCAAAAAACCCAAATCCTTCTTGAACCAACTGCCCCAAAAAACATGGAAAGCTCTCTAACTGCAAGGAAGCTCCCTCAGAGTGGGAGATCGAGAATCCTATATTCTCACCTATAATTGAGAAAGGAGGGAGGACACCCCCTATGCATGGGAAGGGGGGCTTCCCTAGTCAAAAAGAGTAAAAAAGACAAGGTAAAAAGCGGGTTTTCTGCCTCTAAGTGATGGTTTTTCTCCTCCAACTTGACTAGGGATCATGACATGTCATTTTACATGGTTTCAAGGCTGTAATACTTACAAACACATGACATTTAAGACATGAAACTCAGTAAATTACTCCATTGCAGATGCAACACTTATAGGGTGAGATGTCACAATTGCAACACTTAACAAAGTGAGATGTGACACTTGCGACAATTAACAAAGTGAGATACAACACTTGTCTAGGTGTGACAAAATGGTGTATAACACCTATCCATGACGACATATGAATAATCATGACGTTTTCTAGACATCGAAAAACCCCATACAAAATCCATTGACACACTTTCCCATGGTTGAGAAGGTACTAGAAGTGGTGTATATAACCCTAAATTTCCGCTGCTAGGCTTGTGGCACACATAACACACCCTTTTACATAGTTGGAAACTATTTCATTCATTCAAGGCCAAGCAAAATATCTTTGCAACTGTCATACTATCTTACCTACCCTAAAATGACTAGAAATGAGAGATTTATGAGCTTCTCTGATTATACTTTCTCTTTAATCCCTGGGTATACAAATATTTCAAAGATGATATAATAAATTATCATGCACATGATAATCCAATTATTCACGCTGATTTCCATGAGTTAGTGATTCATAAACATATTTAAAATCATCATCTCTAGCATATTGTTCAACATAACTTTCATGATATAAAGAATTATGCTTTAATATTGCAGATGCATTGACTATTGGCCTTGAAAACATGTCTGCATGATCCAAAAATGCTTAGACACCACTTATTTATTTAATTATATACATGGAGTATCCAACTTAATCGAGAATAATTTACTGATCATATTGAGGTGGTTTGCATAATTCTGATGATGTGCTTTTTACCCAAAAACTCATAAAATTTTGATTACTTTGTTGAATAATGAGATGACACACCGAAAAATAAAAGAACTCAAATTACATGGAGATTACATACTTTAGTTTCATCTTTAAGTTCCCTTCAATCCAATAAACCCTACTTTCATCATCTCCAAATACCATAAATCACATACAAAATGACTCCCATATGCCAATTTAATGGATTCTCTTACATTCCATTACTCAAAATAATAAAATAAATTCACCATTGAAATCCTTGTGAAATTATCAGAAATTTGACTATAAAGTCGACCAATTTCCAAACTGGCTCAACTTCACCCTCTTCGGCATGAAAAACAATGCATTAAATGCTAATTAATGGAAAATTGAGTGAAGACTTTTACAAATGACTTTAAATCACAAAATATATCTCGAGTTCATGATCCTTGCAAAAAATCATGAAAAATGAGTATAAAGTTGCGTAGGTGTTGTCATTATACCTCATGGCATGCTTTATGAGACAACATATTCAACCTCTTCTTAGCACACAAATCAAGACATATGTACAACCTTGAAATATGTACCCTACATTGGAATTTGTGCCACTGTAGGCCTCGAAATCCATGCATTGGGATGCATGTGAAGTGTTGGGATCCACTCACATTAAATAGACACACATTATTTGGCAACTTATTACTAAAATTGGTGGAATCTCGTTAAAAGTTGGGTTGTTGGCATTTTGGTTAGAACTGATTTTAAAATGGTGGAGGTTAGGGGTTCCATTCCCCACGACCATTGCAAATTTGTTGTTTGTTATATATATATATATATATATACACACACACACACACACACACACACACAATATGTGTTATAACTCCCCTGCGAATATTGGATATGGTGGTTAAATGACATACAACATAAACCAAAGTATAAGGGCTAGGGTCGAGGGCTTAGGCCCTCGGTCCTTTGCCTCCCATTTAAACCTTTACATAACTTTAAATATATTTGTTTCCATATGTAAAATAAGCACCATTGTGTGGCATGTTGGTAAGGAGGGCTATGTTAAGTCTTGGGAGGTTATGGAGGTCATGGGTTCGACCCCCATCAACTCCATAATTTTAACAAACCATAACCACATGGTGACCTCTCATTGAATGACCTTGCCATGTCATTCAACAATTGGACCACTTGTGCACCACTTGTCAACCTATGAGTGAACCACCTAGAGGTATGATCTTCCAAATCAGCTGCCAACAATCATGTGCCACGTTTCACCCTTGTAGTGGCGACACATGTCACCTAATTTTCCCATGTACTTTTCCCTTTGACCTCGTTGACCTAAAATTTGACAGCTTAAAACTTTTTCATACGAACTTTGTTTGACTTGTCGTTTGTGTTGTTGGAAACTTGAAAGCTGACGATGATCTCTACGCATTGATGCTATTTTTGGGAGGATTTTAGATGGTTATTTTAAGAATATATAGATCCCTTGGGACCTCTGTGAGAGTTCTATATCCTCTTATACCTCTTGAGAATTCCTTATATCCTCTTGGATAACACCTTCCACTGAATAACTTTTGGACTTCCAAAAGTATAGACTTTCAACAACTTAGTGATACTAATTCACTCTTCCATCTTGCTGACTCTTTTGGATTTTAGTATTCATCTTGGGTCTTCGATATTAGGTACTGTATTGATGCACTTATGTCTTCTTCTCTGGAATATAGATCTCATTCTAGACCTCTCGCTAATAGACCTATTTCTAGCTCATAGATTCCTTGATAACAAAATTCATGTTCAATCAATCTTTGTAATACCTGTACCTGTATTTTCGCATCCACTACCATCTCATTCTACTGAAGATAGTCTATCTTGACCAATATGAAACCAAGTCAAATGTTTATCTATGACTTTCCCATTTGGACTCTTTGTTCTTGTACTTATGATGTATTTGTAGGGGTCCCTGAATGAATACTCTATCCATTGTTTCTCCTGCCTTGAAAAATAATTGTTCTTGTATTGTTATTATCTATACTTGATTTCCTCATTTAAAGGTATACTTCGATATGAACATGAAATAGAGTTTAAATATTCTTATAGAATGCACCTTTATGCCTCTTTCTTTTGAAGAGGATTACTTCTCCTTTACCAACTCTAGAAATTTTTGCATTACTTCGATGCTCTTTCTGATTCTGATCTACATGTTCCAACTACCTGCATCCTTCTGTTGCTTCACCTCTGGTTCTTCAATATCAAGAATGTTGTCTTAGACAATTTGATCCATATGTATCCGTTTAGCTAATTACAAGACAATAAAATTTCACTAGGATTTGGGGAACCTGGTGTTAGCACTAGGAGTCACCTTCAGATTGCATGGAAGCCAAGCCCAATACCCATCAATTTATAAGTGAATGTAAGGGTGTTTAACGGGTCAAATGGAAAAGAACTCAAGTGATAATGTTCTAACTCAGATAACAGGGCTAGCATAAACCAACAATTAAGGTCTTGGCTAATTTCAATCAGTAGTTTGGGAATAAGTATGAATAGAGGGAATACTTGAATAAGAGAAGTGTAGGGGTTGTTGTAAACATCAGGTCAACAAGAGCCTAAGGAGGAAATCTTCTTAACACAAGATCTTCTTGAAGTAAGAAACTAAGGAAGATAAATAAACATCATGATAACATAATGATCAAACATCCATCATAACATCACCACAATCATTCATGTGAATCATTCAAAGCATGAACATTTAGCATTAGAAGCAAATACATTGAAAAAGAAGCGAATTTCTATTAGTCAAAAAGTATTAAGTCTAGTACATCACTAGATCACAGTTACTTCATCAAAATATTATAGTATAAGGGAGCCTTTCTAAACCATCTGAACCTACTAAAGCAATTGATCTATCTATTTATAACAAAAGGGAGGCAACAGCTGGAGGTACGAGCTGACCTCCTTCCCTTGAAAAACTCCAAACATTTATTTGATGTAACAACTTATCTAACCACCTATGCTATAAAATAGGAAAATGTTGATGACTAATCCAACTGAACTTCAAACTAATTTGATTCCCTTTGTTATGCAGGTCTTTTTTCGCCATGTGTCTTTTAAAGAATGTGGTTTTCTTCATGATTCCAACTGCCTTCTCCATCATGAATCTATCCCAAAGCTGTTAGTTTGGTCCTCCTAGATCCTTGGTGTTTGATGGTAGCTTCCTTGGGTAGAGAATATGGGTAGCGCACTACTAGGAAAAAGGGTAGCGCCTGTACGTAGCACCACTGAGCTACATATTTGTACAGACTCTGCTCTCTGTGCAATATTACGTAGCACAGTTAGGTAGCGCCCGTATGACAATTATGTTCTCTACGAAATATTAGGTAGCGGTCGTATGACAATTCTGTTCTCTGCAAAATATTAGGTAGCACCTGTAGGTAGCGCCACTTACGTTGTGTCTGTGTGTAGATCAGGTAGCATTGCCAAAACACAACGCCTTCAATATTGAAAGTGTGCAGAGAAATTTGTGGTCTTTCATGATGACAAAACCATTTCAATTAAGTTCCTTGACTATATAATGGGTAGTGCCTTTTTACCACCGGGGAAACTAGCACTTAGCAAAAACTCAAAACCCATCTAGTTAAACAATTAGCAGCCAGTATGATGGTACATCTAGTATGTGCATATCAATTATCCCTCCCCAAAAGGAACAATTCTAAAAAATGAGGCTTATCATTACCAACTACTTTGTCATTTTAACACTTAGCCTCACACTCTTTCTGGTAGAAAGAGGATCTTCAATTGGCACAACAGAATTCTTCTTCTTAGCATTGACAGGCTTTTTCATCCTAGCTGTTCTCTCCTTAGCTGCTGGTTTATCATCCTCAATGGCATCTTCAATCAACACCTGTAAATTCCTTTGGGTTGCCTCATTTTGAAAGTGTTTCAGCTCTACCTTTAACTTCCTATTCTAAGACTGAAAGCCTTTGTTCTATCTGTAAATATTCTTTAGTTGTTTATGAAGGGGCATAGCCTTTCTCACTGTAAACCTTGCCAAGTCAAGGGTATGATTGTAGCCAACCATATGCTCTTCCATCTAAGCCAAGTGGGCCTTGTCTTCTTCTTTAAGACGAGCTATTTATTTTCTTGCATCTCTAAGCTTCTTGATAAGTCTTTTGTAGGTCTGACTGTCATGAGGGACAGTGGCATGCTCAGTCATAATAGGATTTTCCTTAGACTCCTCTTCCTCCTACATGGAAAGTGTCTTGTCTACCTCATCAGGTTCCTTGTTGGATCTACTTTTATTCTTCTTTCACTACATAGGGGTTTCATATTTTCTTACCACAGGCTTCTCAATGCCTTTCTCAGAGGTTTCATCTTTTCTCTCCAAAGGTATTTTAGTACCTTTATCCTTATGTACAAGGGTTTCTTTCTTTCCTTCAGTAGACTGAAATATACCTTTACCCTTCTTCCTCTAAGTAAAGGTTTCCAATTTCTCCTCCACAGGATTTTTAATGCTTTTTCCATTTTTATTTTGAATAGGGGCTCAGGTAGGGGATGCTCTTTGAAAACCTCCTTAGGAATTGATGACCTTGTGAAAGGTATTTTACCTTTGATTTCAACTGTTGCAGGAGAAGAGGGAAAGAGGAGATTATTCCCTTTCTTAGATGCATCTTTGGTAGAATAAGGCATCTCTTCTAATGCTGGTGGAGGAGGTGGTGAAAAATATCTGTGTGGAGAAGGAAAAACTTCCTCCTCAGCTTCCATGACCTTCTTACTGATTTCTGAAACTTGAACAGGGGCCCTTCCCTTTCTCTTCCTGTTGGTCCCTACTTTAGTATCACTGGTGGGTGAAAAAGAACCTACAATTTTTGATTGAGGAGTAGATACTAGATCCAGCTTGAAGTGAGAAATAACCACAAAACGCTCCCATGAAATCTCCTTCTTTCCCAATTCCTTAGAGACTAACATTTTGATCAATCCAGAGTGGAAAAGGATGGAATCCACATCCTTAGATTTGGCTTGAACCCTATCTGAAATTTTACCTATGATTCTTAATAGGTAATAGGGAATATTCATCTCAACCTTACCAGTAAAATGCAACAACAACCTTATGTGGTATTGGTACAATGTGTTAAATATCCCTTCACAAGTAAAATATCTCTATATGATCTTCAATAATCTATCAAATTGTTCAACCAATTGACTTCTTGGCATACTCTTAGACAATTCATTGGCTTGATATTCAGGTTTAAAGAGATCCTTAGTAAAGGCTGAACTCAAAACCATGGCCTTGAACCACTTTTCACCTATAATGGGGATCCCTATTGCAGCTGAAATGGAGGCTTCAATTACCTCAAATTCCAAATCCCCAACCTTGGTTTTCCTTCCATCAAAATGCAATGAAAACTCTTTTTCTACCTCTGGGTGGCCTCTCTGCATGTTCTGATAGAAAGAGAGGCACCCTACTCTCTGAAATGCCTCTCTTTCCATGGGCTCTGTATCAAAAAGACGCATGTCCACTAGTTTTTTCCTAACTACCCTGCCTCCTTTGTGTGCCTTCTTTGATTTAGGGGTCTCCATGACTCAGAATGAGGGATTTTGAAAGGCTTTAAGGGATGGTACTGATCAGGAAGACTTTGAATGGGGTTTCAAATACACAAGGCTGACCCTTTGCAACTGAGTAAAACGCTTGATTTATAAATGAAAAGAGGCAGGGGAAGCAGTGAGAGGTTAAGAAACACCTCTGGGTAGCGCAATGCATATGCAGAGGATAGGCTATTTATAGGCCTACGATATGAATGACTGTGGCATGCAACAATAAACCGACTTAGACACAGGAAATGAAGCTACAGGTCTAGAAATGAAAAAAGGCCAAGCTATCATGCAAATATGAGCCTCTTACGACTACAGAAACTTGGCCAACCAAAACCCGAGCACAAATTTATTGTGAAAATTTATATGCAGAGAGGGAGAAACACGGGATACCTGTGTAGTAGACACCTGTCAGAATATTCAACGAAATCTCAGGGTGATATTGTGAAAACTTGGGCCTTTGAACCCACTTCAGTCTCGAGTTTGGTTGGCTTGTTTTTGCCTTATTAGAACTTGTGAATTTGCGCAGTGCACCATTGTTGAGCCTTTCAAAAATATAAACCGTTACAATGCTCGTAAATGCAAGATATGGTAAGCATATTTAACTAACTGCTGGCACTGAAAACAAGGTACATGACATTATTCATGGAAATCATGACTTGAGGTGGAAGTATGACGAACTGGATAGGCACTACAGAATTGCATGATGAGTAGGCAACGCTTCCAATTCAAAAATATTATTAGATAGGTAAGCGAGGACGATGTGACATGCTTATGAGGCCATGAGTGAGGAGAGAGGTGTGTCACATCAGCCTGATCATGGGAGGTGCCAACCTAGGTACAAATCATGAAAGGGGCCAAAAAGAATAAACCATGAGCTAAAAGGGTTCAAGGATCAAAAATCAAATTGAGGATCAAAACATGAGCTATGACTCAAAAGTTTCATCATCCAAGGGGTTCTAACAAACATAAATTTAAAGGGATGAAAACTTCTTCAAAGAAAAATTAAAATCTAAGGCTTGAAAAAGACTGAAAACAAACTAAAAGACTCAAGGAAACTTGGTGTGATAACACCTGCTAGAAGCTAAAAAAAACCATCAAACAATGTTAATATGTGTTCCATTCCTGAGGAAAGCATACCTACGCTCGGACGATAAACGACTCAAATTATGGTTGCAAATAAATACATTGTAGATCCATGATGATATTGACTAAGAATATGGCCACCAGAGTTATAATGTTGACCCATACCTCTATGACATGAACTAATCATAGCTAATAAAAATACATAGTGGAGCTAGGAGATGATAAAACATACCCACTGACCAATATAATGTGGATCTATGTAACATCATCTATATTAGCATGCTCAAATGATCTGCTTCGCATCTTGGGAAAAGCAGAAGACAGAATGAATTCTCAACAAAGGATCTTCATCCCAACCCCGATGTAGTACGAATCTATCCATCTGAATAGATGATTTGATGTCAAAAATGGTAGAAATCACTTGATTATCGGTCATTTAGGTATACTATTAACAAGTGCGAGATAGATAACCATTGATGTCAATGATTTTTAAGGTACTTTTAAAGTACAATCCAACAAATGTGAAAAATCGTTGAAGTCAAACATTCATAGAATCAGTCAGTCAAGGGTCATTGATGAATACCCACTATTGAATGTGAGCAGGCCTTCCATTGAGGCATTCAGATCCCAAAGTATTGATGTGTTCCTAAGTCTATTTCCTATATAATTGATTGAAGTTGACAGGAAAAGACTCGTTGAAGGAGGGCATTGATTTATCCCCCTTCAGTCGACAAGAAACTTGTCTAAGGAAAGTGATAAGATATAGTAGATGAACACATACTGACATGGGTATGGAAACTGATAATTGTTTATATGGTTAACTTTTTAAGCATAAACTTCCCTTGAACACTGAGGCAGGGTTTAAGACTTGGTAGCATAAACACAAAGTGGACCAAAAAATAATGCAATGAGTGCCAAGGCATTCTTTGGATGGGTCAAAGTAGTAGAAATACTCATAGGATTGGTTCAGTGTGGAGTTTTAATGGATTATCCAAGTGTATGGTAAAGAATTTGAAAATAAGTGTTGTGTTCAAGGGAGACTACAAGAGCTTCCTATAAATATTTCAAGAAACTCGACCCACTTCCTTTAATTTTTTCCCCGATCCAAATAGATGAGTACCTATTTTTTATTTAACTAGCTCGAGGAGGATAACACATGCTTGATATAACTCACCTTCAGTAAGCTCATCTTCCTTTATTTAACGAACTGGAATAAGTAAGGTTTCATCCCCATATGGTCCCTTTGCGATTCCATATAAGGAAAAATCGATGGTTTTTCATGTTTAGAGAGTCTGAAAAGAACTTAAAGGTGACTCCAGGGTTGTTATTTTTCAAAATTTTAGTCTCTGAGGTCCGAAAAAGAGATAAACTATTACTTGAAAGAAACCCTTTCAAACCTTTTAATGAGTGTGAAAGGAAGCACGATCACTCGACAATCGTTTCATGTTTAGAGAGTCTAAAAAGAGCTTAAAGGAAACTCCAGGGGGTTCCTTTTTCATATAACCTTTACGAGTCCTAAAAAGTGATAAAAGTATACTTAGTCACATTCTCATGTATTTACGAGAACGAGAAAGAACAAAGACTAAGATCATTGGCATTACGAGGCCATCGAAGAATATCTCCTTAAATGGCTGCATAACCAAGTTGTTCTAGGAAAAATATATTAGTAGCTTCTCAAAAAATGACAAAAAACCCAAAAATAGACTTTATAAAATGTGAAAAAGGAGGAAAAATGACTAAATTTGGACATATTAAAAATCAAACTATGACAAAAAGTCATTTTCACCGTTTGTTTCACTATTCTCCTTTTCCCTTTGAGTTTTTTCCTCTTTTGGAGTGTTTTTCGAGCATTCATTGCAAGAGATGTGGGCGACCGTTTTCGAATCTGTCTAGATCAAGTTGGTTCTTTCCTCTTTCTCATTCATTTACATGTTTTTTATTGAATTTCAACCTTTAATTTATGTGCTTGGGCTCATTGGGAATCCCTTGAGCGTCGAACTAGATCGACGCTCCCTCAAGTAATCGAGGGGAGCACTGATTGCGATTTCAACGCCATCATATGTTTCGTTTAAGGGGAGATAACACTATGTTCTTGTTTTATAAGGAGTGTTAGGTGCACAAGTTATTTTTTTATTTCTTTTTAGGCTGAAGAAAGGTAATTTTTCTTTTGAAAACTTAGCTAATGATGATTAATTTATGACTTTGAAGTTTTTCCTCATATCTAATCATGATTGAATGGAAATAACACGAACATGAATTTGATTACATTGATTCCTTACAAGAACCTCAAGAGAGGGTGTCCTTACAAAATTGTGGCTTTTTAAAGTACTTAAATCTCCAAAATATGAGGAAAGAAGTTCTTTTACTCGAATATTTGATCGTGTTATGGGATAATGATGAGATAGCATTCCAAATAGGACTGTACATGCTTGAGGTTGAAATGGATGATGTATATTTCTCGACGGTGCTATCAAGGAGAGGTGCACCTATTCTTTTGACTGGACATCAACCCACTCCACGACTGACAAAGGAATATGTTGCCCAATACTACATACTAGGGTCACGCTTGGTAGGAGGGATGATTGTCATAAAAGAAGTGATGGATTTATCTCTTCGATCCATCCTCTTTGCATCACAAAACTGGCAAGAAGCACTAGTGCCCATCTCACTTCCAAGTCCCAGATATATTATGTCATTTAGTGCTTGGAGCTTAGGCTATTCAAATGAAGTGTAGGGTTTTTAAGGAACATTAAGGAGCAGATATCCAAATGTCAAACGGGAAAGAAAACCAATTTTGGGTTTGGATCCTTCTCAGTCTCATTTTTCCTGGAGCGAGTTCCACAAATGAAACCACAATTTGCATTGATATCACACCCCATGACTGAGCCCCATATGGAGCAGTGGAATAGTCTTTCCCCTAGCTTGGGGAATGACCCTCAACCTTTCTATTTACTGCTGACTTCTTTTCATGGTGGAGGAGTCATCTTGTGGCGATCGAGGATTTTCCATATGTTGGGTTGGATTTCAGGGGCAATGAAGATTTAGTGCTTCCTGAGGGTGCACAGTGGGATGTATCAGGTACAAAAGACCATAACCTTGTAACAATAATTTTTTTTTATATGTTTTTGGTTGTAGGACAAGGGATATAAGTCATTTGTTTTCATCATGAAAAAAGATGTGCATTATGTCCGACAGAGATGTGAGCACTAGGACATCGTGAAGACGCTCAGGAAATGGTAGAGCATGAAGTCAAAGTAGGAGGACTCCAATAGGTGGAGAGGAAGCTATGTGGTTTGACCATGGGTGTTCCTTCCATGAGGATGCAATATGTTCCCCTACACCTTCAGAGACATATAGTTGGGGTCCTTGAAGCTCCCAGTCATTTTCTACGATGAGTGGTGAGAGTAGTAGTGTGCTATGTTGATCACAATGTGGTGCAAGGAGATGAGTAGAGCCTCCAAACACTTTTAGTATTTTATGATGTTTCTGTGGGCATAAAATCCCATGTTTTTCCCTATTATGTACTTTTGGACGATGTATTTTGACAAAAAATGTATATACAAATGAGTTTTGCGATGGCTACTTATAGCGTACTTTTGTTTTATGTGATGTTTTTATTCATATTCTTTATGTCCCAAATGTTTATCTATGCATAATATACCAATATAACATATACTTTGCTAACGAATCTATAATCGTATTGAGCTCTCTCGATATATGTTTGTATTCTAGAAATTCAAAATATATTTCGAGATGGTGAACCCTTAGATGGAGACATAGTAAAACTGGTTTACAAATGATGCATTCATGGTTTAGTTGATAGACCACAATTTGAGAATCAAGGATGAGAATCAGTTGAGATATACCTAGACAAGAGGATTCGGTTAAAATTATGATGATGACATGATATTCTGCAATGTTATTGGTCGCAGATCCGAGGAAAATTCCTCCTGAACTCACTAAATCATCATAATGGTAAATGACCCAAGTTGCAGAAGCAATATTATTGGTATGTCGACTAGTGCCATCCATAAACCCGAAATATATGGGAAAGGATGATGTCATCTATGCATTTAATCACAAAGAAAAGTATAATAAGATGGGGAAAAACTCATGCACTCAAAATAAAATACACACCATATCAAAATCATATAGTACAATAATGTACAAAGCACACATGTGAGATGTTCTATGCATAGTAATTCTTGAGGTAAATCCCATTTTGGGGCTCATCGAGAGATAACCCATCATAATCCACTAAGTTGTAGGATCCTCTCTGTAACATGTGTTTTATGATGTATGGTATGTGCCACATGGGTTGTAACTTTTTGACCCCAAGTTTGTCACGATCTTGATCATAGACCAAGACCAAATCTCCTTCCACGAAAGCGTGAGGTTGGTCATAATTACCATATTGAGTTTTGATTCCTTTATGATATGTCTCGTTGATGAGAGAAGCATCGCGATGGGTTTCATCCATATTGGTTAGATATAAAAATGATTCGTCTTCAGTAGAAGTGTGGGGTAGGATTTCTACGGTGAGTTTCAAAGAGGGAATCTCACATTCGATTGGTAATACCACTTCTATCCTCTATACCAACTTGAAGGGTGTAAATCCAGTCGAGGTTTTAACTGAAGTTCCCAGAGTGCGGAGAAGAGATGCAAATGCCAAGAGGTTTTGTTCACTCTCACCATCCACTGAAGCATGGTTTTCAAGACTTTGTTGATGGCTTCAACTTGTCCATTTTCCTGAGGGTAGTAAGGGGATGAATTTTCATGGATAAAACCTAACTTGGTGCACAATTCACCCATCATTTGGTTCTGGAAATGGGATCCATGATCAGTTACAATAGCTTGTGGGACACCCAATCAGGCGATTATATGATTGAAGACAAAAAGTGTTGTAGTTCAACCATTGTTAAGGAATGTAGGCACATCCTTATCCTATTTAGTAAAATAATCAATGACAATGATAATATAACCATGCCCCCCAGATGAGGTAGGCTTACTTTTCATGAAATCGATACCCAATTTGGAAAAGGGGCCTATGACGACAAGGGGATGAAGTGGATCTATGTGGGTATGTTCTTTCTTCTAAAAGATTTGACAAGGTGGGAATTTTTTAACGACCTCAATGCAATATTTGAATATGGAATGCCAAAAGTAATCGGCACGTAAAAGTTTTTGCGATGAAGCCATCCCAAAAAGATGACTGCCACAAGATCCAAGGTGATAGTCATTTAAAACTTGTTCAACCTCTTCATTGGTTAAGCAACATCGTAAGACAATATCAATTCCATGACGATACAAGGTGTTGCCAATGATAAGGTATCACTTTGAATGGTGTCTAATGTGACGTCATTCATCACGTGAAATGATAGGATGAAAGCGTTGGGTTTAGAGATAGAGAATAATGTCTCCATACCATGGATGAAACATACTAATGAGGAACATGGATTCATCAAGAAGGGAATCATTGGGCTCAGTATTCTCATCAGTATGGGGAAGATCACAAATTAATTCCGCAAAACCCAATGATTTCTTAACTTTGGATTTGGAAAAATTGAGATCGAATTCTTGGAGAATGATGATCCATTTCGAATATTTTCCCCCAAGTACTTGACAATTCAAGATGTGGTACATGGGGTTTGAGTCTGCAATGACCATGGTAGCTATGTGTAACAGAATATAGTGGCAAAATATTTGGACAACAATAACTACTTCCAAAGATAACTTTTCGACATGTGAATATCATAGTTCGAAACCTGATATACCCTTACTCAAATAGTAGATCACATGTTCGGAGTCATCATCATCGTCTTGTACTAACACCATAGAAATAGTGGACGTAGAGGAATCCAAATAAAGGATGTAATATTTCACATAATTTGGTGGATGTAGAAGTGGTGTGTTTGTTAAATCATGTTTGAGATCATCAAATGAGCATTGAGCAGTTGCATCTCAGATGAAAGGGGCATGTTTTTCCAACAATCTCATGAATCCTTTAGTGATTTCTACGTAATTTCAAATAAGACGATCAAGAAAGTTTTCCTTCCCTTGCAAACTTTGCATTTGGGTAAGGCTATTGGGAAGGGGTAAAGTGAGAATGGATTTGATTTTTAAGGGATCCACCCTAATCCCATATTGGAGACTATGAATCCGAGGAGTCTCCCTGATTCAACAACAAAAATTCATTTATGGGGGTTCAAACGTATGTTGTAAAACCCGCATCAAAGAAATATGGCTCTCATATGACCAATATGTTCTCGTCGACGAGTCAAGTGAGCTGGTAAGTCATCGATATATGGTTCAATGATATGTTTGATTTCATGGAATGCATACGACATAGCCTGCTGAAAAGTGGCTCAAACATTTTTAACTCCAAAAGGTAATTTCTGATAGGTGAAAGTCCCCCATGGGCAGATGAAGGTTGTTTTGTGTTGATCATCTGGTAAAATGTCAATCTGGTTATATCCAGAAAACCCATCCATAAAAGAGAAAATGATGCTTCCGGTGCAATTATCGATAATTTGATCGATAAAGGGTGTAGGGTAATTATCTTTTGGACAAGCCTTATTAAGATCCTGATAATTGACAAAAACATGAATTTTCCCTTGTTTCTTGGCAACCAGAACGATGTTGGAAACCAATTTGATCAAAGGGATGGGATAAATAAAACCAAATTTTAATAATTTTTCGACTTCTGCCTTGATTTTCGTGGTTCTTTTAGGATGAACCAGGCAAAGTTTTTCTCTCACAGGTTTAGCTCCTGGGTAAGTTTGGATTTCATGCAAAATGATTGAATTATCGATCCCTGACATTTCTTTGTAGATCTAGGAGAAGATGTTGCAGAATTCTTTAAACAAGGTGGTATAAGTTTCAACTTCTTCAACTGAACAATTGGAACCTAGTTGTATGTTGTCCACAATACCTACTTTAATGGATATGTCGACAGTAATCATGTGAGATATATTTCCCAAATTCCTCTCGGAGATGGTATCCTGAGTGAGTATTGAAAATTGGGGAGAGTCGACGATATCACTAGGAAATATAGAGGAAATATCTTCCTCGATTTCATCCAAATTGGGAAGAAAGGATGAATGATGGTGGTTGTCATCCCATGGTGCCTCCTCAATACTAAGCATTTCCATAATAGATTCATCTAATGGAAAAATCATTAGCATGTAATAGAAAGTAGAGGATATGGAATCTAACCAGGATGGTAACAAATATGTAGTAGATTCTAGTAGATGTTGGTCATCTAGTGAAGGAGAGGTGCATTGAATGGAATTGTAGTGGGCCTCTACAGGACTAAGTGGCATAGTGTCACCTAATGTATCGAACTTTAAGGCACTAGGTACAATCCATGGATTAGATGATTCGAAGGATTGATGTACCATAGTCAAAATCATATTAACCATTGTGATGTGTTGCGTGGTTGGAGGAATAGGTGTAGGGAAGGTACCCATGAGTGAATAATATTTCAAGAGACCTACCCCGACACTTTCATAAGTAATTTTTGAGTCTCCCAGAAAAGGAATATCGTTGGTCGTTTGAGTGCGAGCATTAGGGGTGCAGTAACATGACTAATCAATGGTCACAATTTTACCTTGATGAGGGAATTGAACACATAAAAAAAATGATGAAGCAACAAAAGTCATAGCATATAACCAACTTCTCCTTAGAAACAAGTTATAATCAAGGGGAGTATTGACTACTTCAACCTCTATAGAAACAATTTTTCCTCCCAGCTGAACGACTAGGGATTGTAATAATCCATGAGGACGGAAACCTCTTCCATAAAATGCTCTTAACATGGTGGGATATTGATTAAGACCAGGTGATTTAAGGCCTTTCCAACAAGACAAATATATGACACATGTGTATTTCCCCTGATCCAAAATAGTATGATGAATATGTTGATTATGGACAATGCCATTGATTTGGAAAGCAAGTTGGTGAGAGAGTCATGATTTAAAATTATCTAGGTTGAACATGATATTATTGGATGAATTAGGATCTATAGATTTGATGGCTGCCAAGAGAGTTATACATTGGCTAGGGGTGTGTTGTAGAACTTCGAGAGATGACATATTGCAAGGATCTTGGGGTAAATATTCAACAATGTTGTAGTTTTGAGCAACATGCGAATTAGGATTAAAGGTAGAATTTCATATTTTTCTCTTGGGTGGGCATAAGATAGAGTCAAAATTTGGTTTCTCAATATGGAGCAGTCCATATGGAGGAGTTACTGAGGTGGACGATGGATCTGGTGTAGTCCAAGTAGTTACTTATTCCTTATCAGGTTTACCTGGTGATGTGTCATATGTCGTAGTATGAGTGGTAAAATCTATCTCATTAAACATGTAAATGTGTTCATTCAATGAAGCTTCCTTGCTAGGAGGATGATTTTTGCTACTTCCTGCTGGAGGTATAGGATTGTGTGCAACCGATGAATGCTTCTATGGAAAAGGATGTGTCAAAATAGTGGGTTGAGAATTCCCTTTAAAATTTTTGGCAACTTCATCCCGATGGGGACAATCTCATCTTCATCACAAATGAGACATGGAAATTTCGGTTTTTGCTGTGGTTGTTTCTCAGTAGTAGGTGGTTGTGCTTATGTTTTTGGATTTTCAGTTTAATTTTTGTTTTTATTAGGTTTATTCTTAGTTTTATTCCCCCCCCCCTAATTGTTGCGGAGAAGAATATTGAACTGCATTAAATTCAAATACTTGAGTTGGGGTGGAGTTTGATGAGAGTGGAGTCGACCTAGTAGCTGGGGAAGTGAATGAACGATTGGTTGTGCTCATTGAATGTGAACTGGACTAGGTTTTGACGGAGCTAATAACTCCATCCGCATGAGCATGAGCAATGGAGGATGGTTTTGATGGGTCAGTTGATGTACGTGGAGCGTTGGGAATCAATTCATACAAAGTATTGGACTAGTAATAGACCAAATCTAGATACTGGGCGTGAGAAATGGATTCCTCTTTTGTAACGACACCACCCATGGCTACGTCATGAGAAATAGGAGGTAAAAGAGATTTGGTAAACCATTCATCCAACAATTGGTATGGAATAGTTTCTTTAATCAACCACCATCGTTGCCTACACTCGTGAATATGATCATAAATATGTACGTGGTTGGTCTAACGAAGGGAGGTCAAAATTTATGTGTTGGTTTCCTAGAGGATAGGTAATTGGAAGTGAATGAGAAAACTCATGGAAAGTGAATTAAAATCTTGAAAATTTCCACATTGTAACTCAATGTACCATTTAGTCGTTGAACTCGTAAGTGTACGCTAAAAAAGACGTAACTGAATAGATTCATCCATTAGTGAATTTGATGAACACCACATATGAAAAGTCATAATGTGGTTATTAGGGTCTTCACCAGGTTTACCGTCAAATTTTGGAATATCAGAAGGTAATAAAGGGGTAGTGTAATATGGGATCATTGGTTAATCTTGACAGATTCGGTATATCTAGAGTGGCTAAGAATGGTAACTGTTGATTGACTTGAGGATGATATTGGTGGGGGCATATGAATACTAGTAGGACCGTAAACTGGTTGTGGTGGATAATTGTATATAGAAATTCCTCCCATATGTTGTTGATTTTGACGAGAAAAAGTAGGATTCATTTATTGAGGAATTTTCATAAAAGGAGAGGGGAAACCCATTTGGCTTTGGGGAGGATAACCAGTGTAACCTAGGGGAGGATATTTAGCATGACTAGTTTGAGGAGGATAACCAATTTTCCCATGAGGAGGTTAACTAGGTTTACCTTGAGGAGGGTAAGGATTTTCCCTTAGAGAGGAAAATATGGTTGTTCTTGAGGACCCTAAGTGGGATTTGGGATCCATGGGAAGGGTTGTCTAGAATGTAATACATAAGTATTGGGATTTAATATTCCTCCTTGTGCGTTGGGGTTTGATGATCTTCCCTAATGTGGCTGATGAAAAATTCCTCCCTAGGGTGGTCCCTAGGATTGTGGAGGGTTCCCAGTAAACGAAGGTTGAAATTGCCCCCCTTCCATTGGTTGGGTATAAACTAGGATTTGACTGGTAAATGGGACTTTCCCCCTTGTCAAGATTTATGTGTTGAAAGACAGTTTCCTCCCTATAGGGATTTGTCCACTTAATGAGGGTTGCCCCCCAATAGGGATTTGTCCTACAGTTGGGTTTTGTTGTGTGACAGGGTTTTGCATCCTTTGATGTGAAGGTGTATCAACAAGGTTTTTTGGAGTATATGAAGTTGTTGCTTGAAGAGGGATGGTAGGCGTAACCGTCAGGGTGCTTTTCAAATGAATAGGTAACATGACTCATGTTTTACTTTTAACTTGTACATAAGTGGTAACAGGATTGATTGTTTGATTTATGGGATGGTCAATAGGCTATCCTGATAGTCATGCATCTGCACCGATAGTGGTAGATGCATGTGGAGGGTCAAAGAGTGGTCAGTTGAACTGATGGATTTCAACTGACGGAGTTGAATTTTTCATAAAGATTCTAAATTGATGTATCCATATCGAATGCACAAGAGTTTTTTTTGGATATATGATTTTAGTAGAGAAGACATGGGTAGTGTATTCTTCATTAAAAGTTGGTTGTATTGGTTCAATATCTAGTTGATTATATGGCCTTGATGGCAGGATAGGGTGTCTTCTACTATAATGTTACTTGAGGAGTTTACTCAGACAAGGAGTGGATCGTGAGGAATTTCCAAAGCTGGATTTGCAATAAGGGTGGAACTTTCTTGAACCATAACTTAATCTCTCTCAGGATTTTCTAGAAAAGGAGTAGAAACACTCCTAATGTATGAATGGTTTTCGACCTCTTCACGATAAGTGTCTTCGAGTAAGTTAGGAGGTAGGGGTTCGTACCCTTCTAGAGGAAAACCTTGCATCCTACATGATGTATGAATACCTTTATCAACCATAGTACCAATTTTTAAGGACAACTAAATTAGACAAAAAACACTCGCTAAAAAAAAATCTAGAAAACCAACAAGCAAAACAATGTCTTCTCTCAATGAACGTACTAGTTGGTGATGAAATCCAACATTGTGTGATCAAATTGAGAAGGGGCTAGGATATGAGTGGGCAGACCAGTTACATTGGTGGCTTTCTTAACATAATTACACCTTGATGCAAGATCCCTCATGGTTTTACCTGTGGGTTACCCTTGAAGGAGCCCGAGTGAGTTTGACCAAGGTTTGTTCTAGGTACAACAAATACTTCTCTTCACCGTCACCTTGTGTAAGGACCCTAAATATTATGTCCACTAAGGATACCAACTCGTAGTTAGCCTCTGGGAGGGTACAATCGACAGTCGAGTCTGAACGTATGTGTAGGATATCAAGTTCGAAAGTCTTCAAGAGAAGTGAGGAAAAATGGATTGGTATACTCTAGAGGACCCTGAACAGATTTTGGATTCACAAATCTCTGATACCAAATGAAAAAAATTGATCCTCAAGAAGAAACCCCAATATAGGATATTATTACAATGTTTTTTTAAGCCTCGAAGGGATAATCTCCATTTCTCTCTTGCACGTGACCTCGTGTTTAACCCCTGTGTGAGAGGGGGATCCCAGATATTCCTATATGAAGGTTGGAATTGCTCTCCCTATCAAAATATTATTCTTTTGTCTTGAATGCTTTGGGGATTTATTCTCACAGCCTATCCCAAAGCTCTAGTCCTAGTCTATTGTTGGTGTAAAGATAAAAAATAAATAAAAGTTTCTAGTTTGATTTTAATTAGAATTTGTTTTTATGGTTGTTTGTTACACAAGGGTGAATGCTAGTGAAACTGATGTTGTTTGAGACTTGAATTCCCAAAAAGGTAAAAATAATGATATGCAAACTTTCTTTTCAATGAACTTCTAGCTACGTGAAGGAGAAGAGTTTCTTTCCTTTTTTCACTAACAAACACTCAAGAATGAAATTTTTTATACTATTTTGTTCTCAACAAGAATTTAAACAATTGCCAAATTATAAATAAGGCCTTTTCAATATCCAAAACCAATGCATACAAGTATTTCTTTGTTTGATTGTGGATGTAAAATATAATATTCGTCTAATGCTTCTTTCTTTCACTAATAATAAAAAAGGTTCACTAATGTTATTTGAAAAAGTAAGAAGCAATCAACGCACAAACAAAGACACTCTCAATAATAAACAAGAGACCAAAAGAAAAAAAAACTACCAAACTATTCAATCAAAGAAGAACAATAAGAAACCAAAAGTCACTCTTCATAGTATTCCAAAATTGAGTAAGGGATCAAAAATAAAGAAAACAATATTGTGATCAATGACCTTCCTTATGAAAACCTCCAATCAATCATATAATTGAGAAGAGTGGAAAAAATAAACCAATTTTGAGAAAACTATTGATTTTGCAATAAGGAAACACAAAATCAATAAGGATAAAAGAATTAAAAGTAGCAAGTTTGAGTCAAACATAGAAAAATATCTGCATTAGAGAAAGAGATCCACGGATTATACCCAACAAGCAAGAAAGTCTACAATTTTTCAAAGAAAGAAAAATCGGTGCTCTGGTAAGAAAAACACCAGAGCATTACAACGCTCCAAGGTAAACTCTAGGGGAGTTATGATTAATCAACAGTTCTTTTACATGAAATGCAGAGGGGCATTGGTTCTGAGGAAATCTTGAGAAAAAATTAAAAACACAGTAACTCAGGGAAATTCAGTAAGAGGCTTTATGAGACAAATTAGCAAAGATAAAAAGATGTAAAGACATATTAGATAAACAAAATAGGATCTGAGGATAGTAAAAGGTCACAGACGAATGAAGGAAATAAAAAACTGAAAATTTTATTCCCTAGTGGAGTCGCTAATTTCTGTTATGAAAATATTCCCCTGTGGACAGGTGAACTTTCCCTTGGATTATTGACCCCTAAACCAAGACAAAAACGATCATTTGGACACTACCATTCCTATATATTAATTTTATCCATAGAAAAAGAGAGAAGGAGGATAAGTATGATGTACCTTGTATGTGATGTTTTTCCAAGATGCTCCAATCTGTGAGTTCCAAATATTACGTACAATGGACAACAAGAAACAAACAACTATCTCTTACTCTAATGGATTAGGAAAAATCAATCGATCTATGAAGATTAAGAAAATCATAGAAAAAAAAAACGTAAACACATAATTGAAGGAAATAGGCCAAGTATATTAATTAGAACTTCAAAAGGAAACTTACAATATTTAGATGATGTTGCAACATCCTCTCCAAGTCCTCCTCATCCAACCCTTGTTTGAAAGATCCACAATCAAAATAACAATGCTTTGCTGATTTCTTCCTCCTTTGTTCACCATGAGAATGGCTCCATTTATAGTCTTTAAAAGGCTCAACCACCTTAGGTATATTTGGAATTAGTTGAGGATATGGCTCCAATAGTTTTGATATCTCCCTTAGAGGCATACCATGAGTTAGATTTGAGCCAAACCAACTCGATCCATCCATAGTTTTCTTTAGAAGAAAATGGGATTCCTTTCAAGATTTCCTCAACCAACTTAGCGCTCCCTTAGAATGGGAAATAGAGCACTACATCTCTCCCCCTGAGATGGAAAAGGAGCACTAACGCTCCCTATATATGATCAGGGGAGCGTTGATCTTTCCAAAAGATGCCAAGATGAATAGTTCCCATAGAAAAACATGTGTTCCGACTGTCAGATGATAAGACTTCTTATTCTGACATGTTTTAGGGGTTGTATCAAGTTTTTTCATGGTTTCATTCGTGATACGACACTTACAGAAAGAGAATGTGACACTTGAGATAAAAGTGTGACAGTTATGACACTTATGACAATGAGAATGTGACATTCTCGAAGTGAGGAAATTTGATGTGTAACAGTGGATATCTAGAAATATCCCGAATGGGATTCCTGTCACCTTAAAATAATATGTAAAGGTGGATATCTAGAAATGTCCTTAATGAGATTCCTCTCACTCTCAACATCATATAAAGTGGAAATATAGAAACTCTCTTACAAAATCCCTCTCACTCATACAAGGTGGAAATATAGAAATTTGCGAAGTCCCTCTCACTCTTATGATTTATAAAGAGTGTCTCAAAATCCTTCTAATATACTTTAGGATATTCACACATATGCATATTAAATTTACAAATATACATATTTAAAAAATTTCAAAGATGGTTTACTTATGGACTCATTCTCCCTAGTGTGATGGGAGGAGTTTCGCATCTTCCGACCTCTAACAATGCCTCTGAAATTGATGTTCAATCTAACATTGAATCTCATGCAGAATCCAATGTCGAATCCAAGTAACCATTTGAACATACTATAGGTCTTCTCAGTAATCTGTATAACCTCTCTTTGTGAATACCAAGCACTATTGCGGTGTCTCGAGTACCTTCCCTTGAATACACAAGTACTCGGTCATTCTAGAATGAAAATACATAATCGTCATCCTCGAATGTTGCAACTGAGAGTAGGTTTACCTTTAAGTATGGATCATACAACATATGTTGGATTCCCATAAATCCTCCTGACTCGAGATGGAATCTTACATATCCATACCCCCTTATTTCTTGTCTGGTGTTGGTTCCAAATCCCACAAAGAAATCTTTGTTAGACTATGAGAAAGTAAACAATATTGATCTCATCCCAATCATGTGGTGAGATGAGACACTGCCAATGAACCATTCTTTGATGTCTTCATATATCACTTTTCCAATACCATCCATCAGGAATTATCCTCTCCTAAGCCTTTCAATAAGATCATTAACTTCATCTAGAGCTGATACTTGTCTTCTTGCAAGTGTATTTACACCCTTTATGTTCCACTTTAGACATAAGTGTGGGTAAAGTGTCCAAAACTTCTCAATATGGTGTCCACTCTTACCACAATAAGAGAAAAGAATCTTATTCCACGATCCCTTCTTATAATTCCTTCTTTTATTCTGACTTGAGAAATTATCTTCCTTATTCTTGGAGGGATTTACTGGCACAAATTGTCTTCTTCGACACTTATCCACATCATGGTTTCTAGTTCCACAGGAAGCACATGGATAACTAGACCATTCACTAGTGGGAAAAGTCTTCATTCCTTCTCTTGTAACATGCACATCTTTCCTTGAAGATGCCTTACACATGTTACTCTTCTTTGGAATGGAAGGTAATGCCAATTTCTTATGTAAGACTTCTTCATATGAAATTTTCTTTACTTCATCTACCCTCGATAATTCTCCATCTTAATGGGGAAAATAATAATATGAAGAGTCATCTTTCTCGATCACGTTTTTTGAGGGAGATGGTATCTCTTGTAGTGGAGACTTATCATTCTATGCTTGTCCAAATTTACTGATTGATGGTGCCAATATCTACTACTTTATTTCTAATTCATGAAAAATACTCATGTGAAAATATTCATGACATAACAATCGATATTACATCCTTCGATTCTCTTCCTCAAAATCTTGCAACTGGATTCTTAGCTCAAAATTCTATTTTTGGATTTTCCTATTAATGTTCTTTTGTATCCTCAACATCATGAGAACTTTACTCATCTTGTCTTCTTGATAAGATCCTTCAAAATCTTCACCAACTGAACTCTTGGATCTCATTTCATATCAACAACTTGCAACACACGCCAAAATGGCTCTGATACCACTTGATATGAAAATCCTTAGACACCACTTATTTCTTTAAGTATATACATGCAATATCTCACTTAATCCAGAAAATTTTATTGATCATATTGGGGTGGTTTGCAGAATTCTGATGATGTGTTTTTTACCCAAAAACTCATAAAATGATGATTACTTTGTTTAAAAATGAGATGGCACAACAAAAAACAAAATAACTCAAATTACATAGAGATTACATAATTTAGTTTCATCTTTAAGTTCCGTTCAATCCAATAAAAAATTCTTTCATCATCTCCAAATACCAAATACCAAAAATCACATATAAAATGACTCACATATGCCAATTTAATGGATGCTCTTAAATTCCATTACTCAAAACAAGAAAATAAATTCACCATTGAAATCCTTGTGAAATTTTGAGAAATTTGACTACAAAGTCGACCAATTTCCAAACTGGCTCAACTTCACCCTCTTCGACACATAAAACAATGCATGAAATGCTCATTAATGGAAAATTGAGTGATTTTTTTTACAAATGACTTCAAATCACAAAATAAACCTCAAATTCATGATCCTTTCTAAAAACATTGAAAAATTAGTATAAAGTTGCCTACGTTCTATCATTATACCTCATGGCATGCTTTACGAGACAACACATTTAACCTCTTCTTAGCACACAAATCGAGACACCCATACAACCTCGAAATTAGTACCCTGCATTGGAGTTCTTGCCACCTCACGGTCTGTGTAGACCTCAAAATCTATGCATTGGGATGTGTGTGAAGTGTTGGGATCCGCCCCCATTAAATAGGCCCAGGTTGCCAACCTCCACATGGATTATTTGGGAACTTAATTCTAAAATTAGTGGAATCCCATTAAATGTAGGACTGATGGCATAGTGGTTAGAAATGTTGCTAAAAGGGAGGAGGTTGGGGGTTTTATTCCCCACGACCCTTGTAATTTCATTGTTTCTTATATATATACAATATGCATTATAAATCTCCCACAAATATTGGATATGGTGGTTATATGGCAGACAATGGAAACCAAAGGATAAGGGCTAGGGTCGAGGGCTTAGGCCCTCGGCGCTTTGCCGCCCATTTAAACCTTTACATAAATTTAAATATTTTTTTTTCCGTATGTATAGTAATCACCAATGTGTGGTGCATTGTTAAGGAGAACTATGTTAAGTCTTGGATGGTTATGGACATCGTGAGTGTAATATGTTGGTTGTGGAGCCTGATTATCTTCCTAATTTAGAGGTCCTTTCTTTCAGCCATGTTTATAGCCCATGAAGTATTTACACCCCAGAAGTATCTACACTCTTCCACGCGGGGGAGTGTAGAGGGGGGGTACCCCCTCTGTAGGGTCCAGGGTGGCTTTCAATATTTTGAAAGAAAAGACAACGAAGGGTTGGATGCATGCATTGGCCAAATTGTATGAAAAACTCTCGGTGTCGAATAAGGTATTTCTAATGAAGATATTATTTAATATGAAGATGTCAGAAGGCGGGTTTGTTGCAGATCATTTAAATGAATTTAATACAGTTACTAATCAACTAAGTTCTATAAAAGTGGACTTTTATGATGAGGTTAGGGCTCTTATAATCTTGTGCTCATTGCCAGAAAGATGGAATGGCTTGGTCATGG
>ML777181.1:125557-154835 GCA_009831015.1 Picea engelmannii
GTTGAGGTGTCAACCTTGTAGGTTGAGGTGTTTTAGAAGAAGGAGCATTATTCTCTCTATAGATGTTGGGATTGGTCCTTCTAGTAGCCATAGCCATATTTTTACTTTCAACATTTCTTGCCACCTTAAATGCATTCTCCAATAATTTAGGTTCCCAAAGGAGAACCTCATGTTGAATGTTATTCTTTAATGTTCCTATGAATACATCAAACAAGTTCTCATCTGGAATATTTGTTACCTTTATATTCAATCTTTGGAAGTTATCAATGTGCTCTATAACTTAACCCTTTTGCTTGAGATTTATCAATTGGCTAAAGAAGGTATTGCTCCTTGTATCCTCATAGTGTGCTACCATTTCTTCTGTGAAAATCGTCCAAGTGACGAGTGATTTGCGAGGATAAAGCCATCGATACCATACAAATTGATTGGGTTCTAAATATAGAGAATAAATTCGTACCTTTTGTGTATGTGGCACACTATGTAGATCAAAGAATTGCTCCATCTGAAGTATCCATGTGATTGGGTCCTTGCCATCAAACTTCCACATATTGATCTTAGGAATGTGGTTGGTCTTCAACCCAAAGTTGGAATTTCTCCATTCTTGATTCACCTTCCTTGTGTCCTCATCATGAATTTCATGGGATACATTTTCACTTTCAGGTGTCCTCTCTATTATGAAAATTTTCAATCCTTCCATGATCTCCCCTTTTAAACCCTCCATCATCTCTTGTAGTGCATCTTTTGTTATTGTATTCTTTTGTAAATCATTTTTCCCTATGAATTTCTTCACCTTCATCAAGAGTCCATGTAGGATTATTTGGAGGCTTATTTGGTGTAGAAGTTCCCTTTTTGGGTGGCATGTTGGCCAAGTATCACTTTTGAACCTTGATTTTGAGGTGGTTCTGCTAGACAATATTTCTCCTGCTGTATCTCCAAAGTTTCGTCCCTTCTAGGTATGAAAATTTATTTTTTGTAGTTCTATAATATTTCTTCTCTGCAATGCCATAGGTCTGATCAAAATTAGATGTGTGAAGTGTAATTTACGGTAACTTCCCCACAAATTGATGATTTTTGTCCTTTCCGGGAGATGTCACTTGTATAGTGTGCCCCACACAAAATAATTGATATAAAATTATGAAACACGTACCAAAAATACTATAGACTGTCCACTATCTAATGCAACCAATCTCACTCAGTGTGGATACTCTAGGAAGAATTTATGATTTTCTTACCTGGAACACCTTCTTGAGACTAGTCAATAGGACTAGTCAGATACCCTATATTCCATAGGGTGTATCTACAAATGTAAGACGACCCAAAAGCTGAAAGTTTTATCACAGATACCTTACTAATTTCTGTGAATATCCTCTGGAGTTCAGGGTATGAAACGTTACATAAAAAAAATTATATCGAAAATTCCACAATGACTTAGTTCAGAATGATTCCATAACCCTATCTTTCACAGGTTGTATCTTCGAAATTATAAGGCCTCTGAAGCTTAAATTTTAACCCAACATACCTTTATCCATCTACTAAATATCCTCCAAGTCGTTCCTTCTGAAAAGTTGTAGAAAAAACATTATAACGAAAATTCCAAGGTGTCTCAGATGTAGCAATGAAACCCTAAGACCTTGAGCTTTGATACCATATGTTAAGAACCAAATATCAATATAGCATAGAACAACCTTAGAATAAGTACTCAACGCCTTGAAAAAGAGATAAATTCATATAATAAGCCTCTTCGAGGGGGAAACGTCCTTATTCCCACATAAATGTACAATTCCAAGATGATTCCAAATGAAAATATCTCCTTGGTATATATAGGAGACTAGGAGGTATAACTACAACTAATGGAATAAAGCTGACATAAATAAAATAACATTGTTAATGTAATATGCCCCAATTAAGGGGTAATGATCCAATATTAGGGCTTAACATAATCCAGGTCATTGGGTTAGGGTTTTGGGTGCCGATGGCTCCTATATATATTTTGTATTGTAAACATTATAACATGATGAATAATATAGAATATGTTGGTTTTCCTGGTTTGGGTTTCCTGGGGAAAAATAGTTGTGTAATGTTTGTATTTTCCATTGCATATTTTCTTTTCTTTTTCTGAATATCTTTTTGCAGTAGATATTGTACAAGGTTAGTATTTACATTTGTGATATTATTATCTATGTATGAATGTATTTTTCTATGTATTTTAATTATCATTTAAGTAAATCTTAGATTATGCATGCTTGTTGGATATTGTTGTGCATGTCACTAAATCTTGTATCTTATGCGTTCCTATTAATAAAATAAGGTATCGATAAGAGTACAAAGTCCAAGGGTGGGATTGAAGGTAGCATACCCCATCTTGTGGGTGGCTGGGCATGTTATAGTTTGGTATCAGAGCTTCTGGTTGAAACACCGGGCCGGTATGGGTTGGGTCTATTGGTCAGAGTCTCGTAGTTGATATTGAACTCTGACCGTGAAGTTGAAAATATTAGGAGGAATGGCGTTGCAGAATCTAGGTAGGAGTTAGATCATCAGAGATCTGTTGTAAGGGGTTCGAAGGATTGTGACCATCCTCGTTCGAATTCGGGAGAGATTGCCACTGTAGGATCATGAGAGATATGGGATCGTTGGATCAGAGGACAGGTGAACAAGGGTCATCTGATGAAAAGGAAGAAAGGGCTAAGGTCATAACCATCACATCCCATTGGAGAGGGAGATCAATGGACATGAGGCATTGTGGGGAACCAAGTTGCACGAGAGATAATTTCCCAATGTGGTCCCACAATTCAAATCATGGTTTCACCAAGGGGTTATGTGTCAGCATCAGGAGAATTGTGGGGCGAAAAGTGGGTTACTCCAAACCACCGATGCATGCCCCCGCAAATTGAAAGGTATGCAATGATGTGATATGTTAGTACTCGAGCAATGAACCTCCAAAGAGAGGAAGTAGTCGGGGACAGTCAATATTTAGGAGGACACGCATCAACTGATCGTGTGCTCTGGGAAAACGTGAGCAAGGAGAAGTTGAGAATTGAGATTTTTGGACCTCGGAGATCCTAAGTGAATTACAACCATCCAATCTAGGAGGACACATGGCAGGAATCCACACACTTCAGGGAAAATCAAAGGTTGAGAGTTGAGTTCTCTGAAATCTGGAGACCCGAAGAAATCGTAGTCGTCGATCCATGGGAGACACGTGTCAGTAGACAATGAGCTTAAGATAAAAAAAATTCAGAAAAATTTGAAGTTTGAGTTTTCTGAAGTCTGAAGGCCCGAAGGAATTGCAACTGTTGATCCTTGCAATGGTAACTTTCGAAGTCCTAAAATATAGGGTTAATATGGGTCGTCTGATAAGGGAGACACATGGTGGCAATTTGGTTGGTTCGGGAAATCGGAGTTCGGGAGAATTGGAAGTGTGCTAGAGTGAAAAATACTGAAGTCCTGAAGCTTGAAGATCTAAAGGGGTGGGGAACGATGACATCACCATGAGGTGATGTGGATCTTGGAATTTCTGAAGTGATGTGGCTTGCAGACGTCACCGGGGAAGACGTGGACACATGGGATGTGCGCCACGTGCCAGTAATTTTTTATCACACAGATGATTGACATGTCAACTAGGACATGACACATGTCACCCACCTGATTGGACCATGTGTCTTCTTCCAATATTTCACCACGCGGCGATAGATCGTGCAGTAGGGAAATAGGGCACTCTAGTGGGGAAATATTTGATAGGTTGCATTGGGTCGAAAAGTCATGAAGGCCCGAAGGCCAGAGTACATATCGACCATTGATTCCAGAAGACACACGTCGAAGTATCATCGACCTCAGGTGAAAGAACACCGAGAGAAAGTTTAGGAGGAAAGTTTTGAAACTTCTGAAGCCCAAAGATCCGAAGTGATTCACAACCGTTGATCTGTGGGAGGACACCCATCGACAGATCATGAACTCCGGTTAAAATCTTTATAGGAGGAGGCAAGTGAGGAAAATTGAGACACTTGAAGCACAGAGTCCCGAAGTGGATCTTGATTGTTGATCGTGAAAGAGGACGAGGACCGTTGATCTGGTCTTGGTTGAAAGTTGTGAAGTCCCGAAGCTCTAGACAAGCACTTTTTCAGATAAGCGCAGAGTCATGGCCATGGTCATATGCATATTGAGAGCTGAGGGAAGGAGGGCTAAGGGATGAATTGGGGGTCTTTGAGAAAGAAAAGTGATAAGGAAGGATTTAGCCGCGATTTCTAATCGTGGTCACCTAGGAAGGTGGTTTGAAGGAAGTGGATGTGCAGGATGAAATTCTGTGTCAACCAAGGATAACAAGACACTTTTATTTTCAGAGAATGGAGATATGATCTCCATGAACAAAAAAATAAAGAGGCCTGTAGCATGGTTTGGAAATTTTGTTTATCGTATGCATAATTCTAACAAAATGGTCTCTTTCACATTTTGTAGAATTAAGGGGATTAAACACATCAACTCGGGATGTGTATTGGGGAAATGGAAGAAGGAGAGTGAGCCTCCAGTCATGATAAGGAGGCCGAAGGTTATAATACCAAAGTTGGTAATGAAAAGACAGAGTGCAATGGACGCAAGGGAAAAGGAGAGAAGGAAACGTTAATAGAAATGGTAAGAATCCTGAAGATGGAAGTGCAAATTTACAAAGCAAACAATGAGCGACTGGTGAGAGAGAAAATTCATATAAATGCTTGAGTGTTGCAGAGCTTAAATCAGTTGTATAGACAAATGAAGAAGGGATCAAACTCAAGACAAGAGGAAGAAGGCAAGTGCCATGAAAGAAGGGATGAACGTGGAAGAGATAGTTATTCCAGAAGTGCTAGTAGAGCTCATGGACACCACTCACCTCCTTACTCATAAAGAAATTTTTATGCATCGGATGATCCCGTAAGTAGTCCAGAGGTGTCTCATGTCAGACACCAAAGAAGGAAACAAGAAGTATATAGTTTGCAAGGAGGCCTGAGGAAGCTCAATCCACCTTCCTTTGAGGGTGAAAGAGAAAGGGAAGATGATGTCAAAGCATGGTTGCTTGGGCTCGGGAGATATTTTTAGTTGCATAAATATTCATCCAACCTGGAAGCCAGGATTTCCACCTACCATTTACACAGGAAAGATGCAATGTGGTGGGACCAACTGAAGCAAGTGGAACATGTTATTGAGAGTAGGATCACTTGGAAGAAGTTCAATAAGTACTTCCAGAAGGAGTACCTCTCAGATCATTTCTATGACAATAAAATGAAGTATTTATTTGAACTCAGGTTGGGAAGCATGACTATGGCATAATACAAGAAGAAGTTCTTGGGATTGTTAAAGTATTTCAGGTTCATTGGTGATGAGAAAGTGAAAATAGAGATATTTCTAAGTGGACTGCCAACCTTTTATAAGGAAAATACCAAGTATGATGATCCCAAGACCTTGACGAAGACCATCCGGAAGGCTAAATACTTGTATGAGCAAGGCCAGGGAAGAGAATATCTATATAAATCTTGGAAGGACAAGAAAAATGTGAAGTTCGATTCAAGGAGGAAAGGATTCAAACCTTCCTTCAATAGGAATGATCCTAATAGAAATCATCAAGATCAATATGCTAAGGGAGATTCCAAGAAGGAATATTCCTTGGGAAAAAGGGGAAGACCACCAATCCAATGTTGGGGATGTACGGAAGATCACATGTACAAGGATTTCCCACATAGAAAGGACAGAGTGAATACACTGCACAAAATCCAATAAGCTACAATAGTCGAAGATACGGGAATAATCTATACAGCTTTAAATGATTGACAAGCAGAGTACCAGTCCAATATGGTCGAGGTGGAAGGTAAGATCATAAATCAACCTGTTTCTATTTTGATTGATTCAGGAGAAGATCATTGCTACATTGATCCTAAGATAGTGGATATATTACATTTGGATAAAATTAAACTTGGAAAAACAAGTTTGGTTCAGTTAGCCACTGGAACCAAAAGAAGAATCCATGATATGGTCAGAAGTTGTCCCATAAGTCTAAATGGTGTGAATACTAGTATTAATCTAAATATCATACCATTTGGGTCTTATGATATTCTTATTGGAATGTATTGGTTAGACAAGCATCATGTTGTCCTAGATTGTCATAACAAGAAATTAACATGTCTTGATGGAAATGGAAAATAGAGCACTGTGAAAGGAGTTCCAAGACCCATCTCTATAAGGGAGATTTAAGCCTTAGAGCTAAAAATATGTTTTAGGAAAGGATGTAAATTGTATGAAGCTCATGTGGAAGATCCAGATAATACAAAGGGGCCAAGACTTGAATATTTCTCAGTACTACAGGAATTTGAATATGTATTCCAAGAAATACTTGGATTTCCACTAAGAAGGGAGATAGATTTCTCAATTGATTTACTACCAAGAGCTGCCTCGGTGTCAAAAACACCTTACAAAATGAGGACACTAGAGTTAAAAGAATTATAAATGAAGTTGGAGGAATTGTTGAAGAAAGGGTACATACGTCCAAGTGTTTCACCTTGGGGAGCACCAATTCTTTTTTTCAAAAAGAAGGATGGAACCTTGAGGCCGTGTATTGACTTCCAACAGCTGAACAAGTACACCATAAATAAAAAGTATCCTCTACCCCAAATTGATGACCTCTTTGATCTGCTAAGAGGAGTAAATATATTCTCAAAGATTGACTTGAGGGCAGGATACCATGAGGTAAGAATCAAGGAAGAAGACATTCATAAGAAATTCTTTAGGACTAGGTATGGGAATTATGAATTTGTAGTGGTGCCATTTGGACTAACCAATGCACCAATTGTCTTCATGTTCTTAATGAACTACATATTCAGAAATTATTTGGATAAGTTTGTCATAATATTCCTGGATGACATACTTATCTATTCTAAGTCTGAAGAGGAGCATGAAAATCACTCAAGACTGGGGTTGCAAGTACTGTGAGAACATCAATTGTATGCCAAGTTGAGTAAGTTTTCTTTTTATCAAAAGAAGATCCATTACTTGTGACACATTATTTCAAAGAAGGGCATAGCAGTAGATCCATAGAATATCAAAGCCATTAGAGGATCGCCAACACCCAATAATGTGTCACATGTAAGATATTTTATGGGATTAGCTAGCTACTACAAAAGGTTCATAGTAGGGTTCTCTAAGATTGCTCATCCCATCACTTCTTTGCAAAATAAGGGAACTGAATTTTAATGGACACTGAAGTGTGAAAATAATTTTAATTTGTTGAAGGAATTACTTACTAGTGCGCTTGTGTTAAAGATTCCTGACCCAAATGAAATTTTTGTGGTATGTACAGACGCATGTAAGGAAGGACTTGGGGGAGGCCTCACGCAAAATGGACATGTCATTGAATATGATTCCAGAAAGATTAAGGAACATGAGAGGAACAATGTCACACATGACTTGGAACTTGCTGCCATTGTTTCCTTGATCTTATGTTTCCTCCAACTAAGCCTTTAAGAAACTTAAATAAATTTTATGCCATATACAGTTAAGAACCATAATGATGGTGTAATGTTGAGGTCATTGGATTGATTCCCACAAGACCTAGGTTCGATCCTTTAGGGTCACAAAATTTTTTATTCGACCTTAAATATACCCAACCAATGGATGATTGCCACATGGTGATCCCTCATTGGTCCACATTTCCTCCACCTATACATTCATGCCACATGTCCAATGTCGATTGTCCCACCTGTGCGCAATGTCACTGTATGATTTGTTGACTAGGATGCCACTATACCTACCACGTCATCACTATACAACCTATATGGATTCCACATGGCACTTCTCTTTTTTCAAAATCTTCCATGTTTCATCAAAACTTTGAAAAGCCATAAATTTCTCATACGATGTCTTTTTGAGGTGAGTCTCATGCCATTGGAAATTTTTTGTCAAGCTCTATGCAATGAAGTCAGTTTCAAGATCATTTAAGATGATCAAATTTTGATCATTCTCAAATCCACCTTGATCAAAAGTTGTTTAATGGAACTAAGGCCCATTTTTCACTTGATATGATACGAAATAGCACCGAGCATTGAACCAAACAATATTTGTAATGTATTTTTTACATTAGATAGGAGTACAAAATAAGGGTCTTCTAATATTGGTTTGAAGTCCATAATTTCTAGAATGGGGATGCAAAGAATCTCTCCATTTATAATCCTTGTAATAGAGTTTGTTGTTAACATTAACGCCACACCTTTAATATGTTTCTTCAAAAAGTTTTAGATAAAAGGAATCCAAATATCACCTAAAAAAAATAAATGTTGCATCAATTTATTACACAAAATATAATAGACATGAATGTAATTCAAGAAGAATACATATCCGAGAAAAGTAATCAATACATTATTGAAGCATGAATATATTTATTAAAGTATGTATGTAACTATTTAAACAACAATAATTTTATTTACTCGTAAAAAAATGAACAAGATCTAGAAATGACCCTATAGTAGAAGAATGATAAAAACAAAAAAACGAAAGTATATTTTAATCCTTAAAGAAATAAATTTTTATTTTAATAGTATGTTTAACATTTGCATAATGTTAAAAATAATACAAATTTAAAAGTTTACATGGAGCATATTTTATTAAATTTAACCCTATATAAAATTACACATTTTTTTAATATTAAAATTAGACTGAAATGACAAGTATTTGATAGCTATCACAATCCTGTCACTGGGAATTAATAGATTACAATTTTTTTGTAAGATATTCAAATTATTTTGTTACACATAAAATAGAAGTATTTTTAATAAAAATAACATAAGGCACAAAATATGATATATATGTGTAAAAAAAAAGTTTACATTTAAATTTATGGAAATGTATTTTATTTTTTTAATTTACCATTTTTTACAAATATAATAAACAACATATAACAAGTACTTAAATTTCAATTTTGTAATATATATATTCCACAATACATACTTTCTAACCTTCTAAGTCATCAAAACTATCAAAACTAAGATGATCTTGGAACGCTTCTCTCAATGTTGTTTTAGCACAAAAATACAATTTTAAAGAAATCTAAGTAATCTCTTCCTTCCTACAGTCCTATAGAACAATTTATCTTAGTGGACGTTAATCATCATCATCACCACCACACACACACACACACATATGGAAATATATATGTTATACCAAAACTAGATAATTAATACAATATGATTAAAATTCAAATTTTCAAAACATTTGTTTTCTTCAATTGTGTATTTAGTGGGGACATTTATGTTTTTGTATTTTAATGTTACTAATAGTTTTTTCTCCACTTGCACTAGCTTCCGTAGACATGTCCACAAAATATTTAAGACCATTTTGAGCTAATGTTCCACTTCATGTTTGACACAAAACCCTTACCTCGGCAGGGTCTGCTGACCTCCCGATCTATGGATATTCAAACTCCTCTGAGCTGAAATGTCTCCTTGGTCCCCGCTGGAACCTTCAACGCATAAAAACCATAGATCCCTTTTACAAAATCTTCCCGCATGAACAAGCACTAGGCCCAATCTCCCATCACGTGACCACCAATAGTGACCACAAGCCTAACCAAAAGGCACTTCACACTTTGCGACCTCGGGTATTCTATTATGATTCACCCTGACTCTCTCAACTACCGAACTCTCGAACTCTGAGTTAGGAGGTTAGCAAGCGCTAGCTCTTTACCCTATTCTCCACCGATGTGACCTCCAGCTATGTCCTGGGGCCCAACTTTCGAGCGCTACGGGACTTCATCCTTCCTTCGAAATCTTCCACGTCTCTATCCTTCCTGACCTTGATTCGTGCTACAAATTATGGGATTCTAAAGAATCCCGTGCCCACTCCTTGTGGCCTTCACAAAAATCTCTGATTATCTGACAAATCCAACTTTGCGCACTCTTTGCGACAAAAGTTCTTCATCCACTCACTTGGGTTGGAAAATTATAAGACTCTCCTCTTCCTGCACACACCTTGCACGACTCTATGCTATACTTTCACTCCTACTAGTATAAGTTAACGCTATCTCTCCTAATATTTTCTAAGGTCAAACTCAAAATCTTGTCAACGCACTCCTTGTGGACTTTCACTGCACCCCTTGCAGGAATTCTCAGGAAGAGAAACAATTAAAACTTATACTCTTCTCATGGACTTCATACGTTCAACATGAAATCACATACACACACAAAATTGAAACAAATGCATAACATAGAATATAAGGAAGCTATAAACATACCATTCAATAGATACACACAACAACCATAGTACACCATGAAATTGGATCAAATCCTTCTTATATTAATTCAAGTGCTTCTGTACATGGTCTAAATAACAACAACTATATGCTCATACAACTTCTACAATCTTTGTTCTTCTCTACTCTCTTATGCTCTCCTACTCTACTGCTACACTCTTTCTCTCTAGCATTTCATTGAGAATGAATAACACAATACATACGAGGGAGTATTATTGAGTTTTCCCTCCTACTACTCTAAGCCATCTTATCTAATTAAAGACTACCATCTACTTTACATTCATTACAATAAATTCCCACAACTGACAGATGAGAGAAAACGCTCAAGATCTGTATTACAATCCCCAAAACATTAAAAGAAAATACATCCTTCCAGCTATTACATTAGTGGCTCTTCTTTTGAAATTCAAAAATGTCCTCAAGATGCACGCTGGCATATCCAACTATCCTCCACTCACACTTTGTTGGAGATTCTCCTTCATCAATGTTTTAATGTGTCTCTCATGCCATGATATATTATTCCAAATAATTTATAAAATGAATCTTTTTTATGGAAACCATATATGAATATGGCTTGTGTATCATAAACATTAACGTTCCTCATAATTTCTTGTTTCAACTCGGACTTTGAAATAGTCAGGTTATTATTCCAAAGACTTTACAAAATGAAGTTTTTTGTATGTAAACCATAGATGAATATTGTTTGTATAACATAAACATTAAATTTCCTCATAATTTCTTGTTTCAACTCTGATCTTGAAACAATCTTTTTTTTATATGTATAAATTGTTTCTTTAAAATCTAACACTAAAGAAGAATAAAAACAACGTTCGAAGAAACAAAGTAAAATATGAGAATAACTAATGTGCAATAATAAATAATGAAATTGAATCCAATGGAATAAATGTTCACATATTCCTAATAATAGAAAAATAAAATAGAAGTGTGTATAATCTCTAATGACATTGAGTGATCTAGTTGGACCTGAAATTTATAACCTAAAATATATAATGTTGTAAAAAATATGAACAATATAAAATGATTTATAAGAATAACTTAACAAAAAATAACTATTTAAACAATATCACCTAAACAGTTACTATCTATGCCTGAAAAAAGATGAGGAGAGTAACAACTTTTCTTTACAATCACTATAACTACACCCAATTGACATGACAAAAATCAATATATAGATAGTAAAATTTAATATGATTAGTAAAGAGTACTAATATGAAAAATTACAACCCCATATGGGGTTCCACGTCGAATAGGCAAGACAAGTGGCAACGAGTTGGGCAGCGCCATAAATAATGGCCACCGCCTCCCATCTCCTCACCATTAAAGATGGGAGGGCACCTGCACAGACATAACTCGTTGATGAGTCCTCTCAAGCGTGTGAAGAGAATGGCATACCAGAGCATTAAGCACTTAGCCTTAATGGTTGTAACTGTCACACTCACCTTCACCATTATCAGCTGTTGGGATGGTTTTACGATACATTTGCAAATTCGACCTGTGGAGTGCTATAGCAGGAACAACCTTCCCATCAATATTTTGGCCATAACTCATCTCCTCCACATGCCAAGAGCAGGAGGACGACCTCACATAGGAATGACGTGGTATTCCTACGACTCTCGTAGGAAGCGGTAGAAGAAATTTGAACGAGTGTTGCCTCTAGCATCTACTGAGACAACCAGGAAACATGGATGACCTAGAATGCCACCCATGGAATATGTGGAGGAGACTGTTCCAGACAAACCCATCCAGGATTGTCCAGAACACCTCCTTTTCATCGTCCCAGACAATTGGAATCCCCCCATGGTTATTGGGAACGAGACCAAGCTTCCAGCTCCCAGAACCTCTCATAGTCGTCGGGAATATGAACAGGCAGAGGCCTTCACAATTTGCTATGTCAAGGAAGAATTGTCGGGTAGCGCTGACGAGAAGGCTAACCCAACAAGTGGAGCACCTCTAGGGGCAGCAAATCAGCAGAATAGCTAGCCAACAGGCCAAATTAGTAGTGAAAATGCAGAAATGGAGGGGATTCATGCTCAATGGCCAACTCTCCTCTCCACTGCTCAAAAGGAATGGGAGGACCAACCTCCACACATCAATCTGGGCTATCTTGAGCTACTCTTCAAAACACGCAGCATGGTGGAGGACCAAATATTCAGAGCCATTCAAATCAGCCATTGCCTCGACCTGATGTATGTAGCACACTCCAGAGCATCCCCACATTGATAGAGCCCTACATGCATGCAAGCCTATGCGATTCCAGCAGGATGGCGAAAGAAGGGTGACGCTGACAAGACGACTGGTTAAAAGGTTATGTGAATGTTTACAATTTGTAATTTTCTCTTGTTTCGAACCAACACTGTAGATAATAGCAATGCTATCTATAGCATGTTAGAGACTGGACTGAATCTATTATGGCTGCGCGTCCTGGTTTCCTCCAGGCAGGATGATAGCCTGGTAAACTCTTATTTGTTAGAATACAGGTGGCATCGTAAAGCCAACTGTCTCGGTTTACTTTTTGTAGGCGGGACAATTGGCATCACAAAAAGACTCTGTAAACATGCAGTTGTAATATAAACATGATCCTCCCTTTTTTACTTAATATATATATATATATATATATGAAAAATTACAACAAATGTATGAATTATTGCATGATAATATTAATAAAACACACATAAATTGTTGAACTATATATAGGAAAAATAGTTTTAAAAAAAATAAAATTAACAAAAGCTTATATGTTTAGTACCATGGTGGAAATAATATCAAATATAGACATTTTTAACATTTTATTAATATTGACAGAAAAAAAATTATAGGTTTGTTTAATAATCATTGTGACTATTTTCATTCTCCATTTCACATAAAGTTAAAAATAAAGGTACACATTTGTAACTTTTTGTATATAGTGATTTTATGAATTGATATAAAATTAAGTGATAAAGAAAAAATAAGGAAAAACTAATTTTATTATTCTCATATTCAAATATCACAATTTAATACTTAATATATAACCCCAATCAATAATAATAATAAAAGAAAAAAAAACATTATTTAAAGTAAATCATAACATAGTATACTATAAGAACATATCATCCTCTCTATTACCATGTCAAAGCATATTATCATATATACCATGTCAACCCCATTTAAATATCACACATCTTATCATAATCAAATTTTAAGTTAAGGATTGAGATGTCATTACCAATATTAAGCACAATGTTATTTTTTAGATTAAGCATAATGTCATTATCGAGATTTTCTATAATTTTCCAGTGGTACGTGAGTGTTGGCGACTACTAGTGGTAAGGCAGGGCCATGAGCCAAACCATACAAGGAGTCATCAATGGAGTTGTAAAGAACCCTGTCGTTACGACTACATGCGATGCAAAGCAAGTGCAATTTTTTTTTTTAGCAGGAGGGCAACAATAGAAACAATTAATCAACACAACTTGATGACGAACACAACACATGCAAATGAAGAAAAAAACAACAACGACCCAACATACTAGCACATCATGCAATTGGATGAAACACACGATAATCAATTAGACAAACAAACAGATACCCGCCTAATACAAGAAAGACAATGCCTATAAGCTAAAGGACAACATCACAATGCTAACACAACGTCTTCGATGATCAGTAACTAGAACCATCTACTACGAACAAAACCAATCACCTTAAGGCGTTACAGAACCAAGTACCAACATCAATTACAACGAACAATACACCTACATTGGGAAGCACAAGACTCTGGCAAGGTTATCATTCGTATCTATCAATCAGGGCGCACAATCATCCCCTCATCAAGAATCATGTTGTCACAAGGTGATAGGCGTGATAGTAACCATGGTGCAACATAACATATCTATACCTTTAACCCAAGATAAATCCCTTGCCCTGGGAGGCCGAATTATCTGTCAATAAAATGACGAAGACTATACCCAAGCACCCAATCAACAAGTCGACAAGACACAAGGTGATGTCATTCAAATTAAAATGCACAACTAACTGAAGGATTTCTTGATTCCTACAAGATAAACATGTGTTGTGTAAAAACTATGACCAACCCCCATTTACTATTCAACTTAAGGCACAACGCGCATAGTAACCAATTAATTGTTAAACTATTAATTGTTTTAGCTAAGAAAACTTAATACCCTCAACCATTAATATTGCGCAAGCTATTAAACTAATTCACCAATAAACCATAAACCAATCACTATTAATCATTATGTCTAAGAGCGAATGAGTGAACTATTATCATTGCGATTAATCAAGTGATCTATTACCAAAGCAATTAATCTATTGTGGAAAAAGTTAAGGGACTGATATATAGGACTGATAAATAAACAATTGCTATATAAAAACAATTAATTTATTGGTTGCAAAAGTCATAAGATTGATATATAAAACAATTGACATATAAAAAAAATTAATATATTTTTATTTTGGAGAAGATTCCACTTTGATGTATTCTTGCAATACGCGCGATTCTGCATTCTGAAAATGATTTATTTAAGAGAAAATTTATTCATAATCTATGGATGTAAGAGCCATGATTTTGCATTCCTGAAAATGTTTTATTTAAGAGAAAATTTATTCAATATCTGTGGATGTAAGAGCCACGTTTTTGCATTCCTGAAAATGATTTAATTAAGAGAAAATTTATTCATGATATGTTGATGTAAGAGCCACATTTTTGCATTCTTGAAAAAGTTTTAATTAAGAGAAAACTCATTCATTATCTGTGGATGTAAGAGCCACGTTTTTGCATTCCTGAAAATAGTTTAATTAAGATAAAATTCATTGACAATCTGTGGATGTAAAAGACACGATTTTGCATTCTTGAAAACGTTTTAACTAAGAGAAAATTCATTCATGATCCGTGGATGTAAGAGCCACGTTTTTGCATTCTTGAAAACGTTTTAACTAAGACAAAATTCATTCATGATCTGTGGATGTAAGAGCCACGTTTTTGCATTCTTGAAAATGTTTTAATTAAGAGAAACTTCATTCATGATCTATGGATGTAAAAGCCACATTTTTGCATTCCTGAAAATGTTTTAATTAAGAGAAAATTAATTCATGATATGTGGATGTAAGAGCCACGTTTTTGCATTCCTGAAAATGTTTAAATTAAGAGGAAAACATAGAGATGAGTAAGGGATAGATAGCTGGGTGAAATGTATCCTTCACTTATTATCCATGCATAATAAATAAGGGCATTTGAATCTAAAGTCTTTAAACAACGAAGTGGAGACCGTCGATTCGGCTTTTGGCCGAATTCTAAAAAATGGACTAATAAATTAAGGGATAAACGACAAAAGATAAAAAAATAAAATTCTTTGTATTAAACAATAAAAACAAACATAGAAAGGTCAAAGCAATCAGAGTTTGGGTTTGACATGGGAAATCAATTCAGAATACAACGAGCCTAAGGCTGGGATGGATTTAAGTTCTTTGATCATAAAATGTTGGGATCATCAAGACAATTTGTTGAAGATAAAAATGAAATCTCCGGATAGTGTTACGCTGAATCTAACATAAAATTTAACACAGTAGAAGTACATTACTGAAGGCATAGGAAAAATATTTAAAATACCATTCAATACAAATATACACATGTGTATTGTAGCCAAATGTGAAATCTCTAAGTCATTGTCTTGCGCATGCTCCATCCAACTTTCACTTGCTGATTGATGTGACCTCACTGGTACCTCCCAGCCAACGCTAGGGGTACTCTTCTTCCCTCTGATCCCCCTGATCCACAAAGGGGCCATGCACACAATACCAAAGAATTCTAGCACACAACTCACCTCTCAAGGTCGAGCTACCCCTCATTACCCGAGCTGGGTATCCCAACTTCCACAAGAGAAAGTTCACTCAAGATAAAATTTCAGTAGCGTAACGTTACACAAAAATATATGGTCCATACTCCTCATCCATCTATTTTATAGAGTTTTCAATTAATTAGTTTCCCAAATTCTAGTTAAATTCCTTTTTCATTTAATTAATTTCGAAAAACCTCGCTCGTACACATGTCGCCTGATCCCCTAGTTGCACCAGAAAATCAATTTTATTAATTAATTAAATGTTCCTATTTGCCTCATCCACCTAAGAGAATTCCTAAAAACACTCCTCGGTGTCCCAAAATTACCTTACACTTATTAAATGACTTATGGCTTACTTAATTCCTAGTTGAGTTCATAATTAGAAACTTCCAAAGACAAGATTCCTTACTAAGTCAGACATTCAATGTTTTCTTTATGTTTCCCCTTTTCTTTAAGTTTCCCTTTTTATTTAAGTTTCCTATTTATTTTAAGTTTCCCCCTTTTTCCCTTTTAACTTAAAAAAACGTAGATAAAACAACCATTTACCCCTTTTATTTTTTAATTAAAAATTAATTTAGTAGGTGTAGATAAAAAAAACCATTTACCATCTTTTCTTTTTAACTAAAAATTAAATTAGCTAAAATAAAAAAAACCATTACCCCTTTTTAAAAATTTAATCCTCCATTATAATTTTGAATTTAATAAATGAGTTTGAATTTCTTACCCCCCTTCTTGTTACATGTTTATTTATTATTTTTTTGACCACATGTTCTACTTAGACCTAGGTTTTAATTTCACTAGGCTGAGCGATATCTTTTATTAGGAAAAATTGTTTTTAAGCCTTACTTATCACATCATTCATTTTAAGGTCGTCTAGGTCCTAAGGAGGCATAGTTTTCTAGACACTAGGTTTATTCACTTACTACTTAAAATCACGACGTTCCCTTGAGAACGCACAACGTGCTGCAAAGTTTCCACTTGCCTCTTTCCATTTTCCTTGTACGACTTTCCCTTCAAGACACACTACATGCTCCAAGGGTTCCACTCGCCTCTTTCCATTTTCCTCACACGACGTACCCTTCAAGACGCACTATGTGCTCCAAGCATGCCACTCACCTCTTTTCGTTTTCCTTGCGTGACGTGCCCTTCAAGACGCACTACGTGCTCCAAGGGTACTGCTCACCTCTTGACTGAATTTTGTAGACGTCAAACCCTTGGAGATAATACTCCACCAGGTGATCTTTTGGGAGACTAAGGGCCTCTAAGGAATAAGGTCCATGCCTTATTGCATGCCCCTTAGAATCATCGTGAGCGACTGTCACAGTCTGCCCTCACGACATCGTGGGTCTTATCGAACTAGGTAATCGTTAACCTATAGTTCGAGCCATGATAGGAGTGTTAGTAGGCTATGGCAGGGATGCTACCACACCTCTCCCTCAAAGTCTCTGGTTGTCGTGCATGACCCCTCTACTCCACATGTGAGTCTATTCGGAAAGATATCATCAGCCTGCATCCATCAACGAATCATGTCATCAATAATAATTAATCATCATAACAACTAATCATATGTACATATGTCACATCAACAACATTCAAACCCCAATAGTCTAGTCCCCGACTCGATCCAGAGTCCAAGGGGTTTCATCGATGCCTCTGTATTCTAAATGTTCAAAGTCCTGCACTCTTAGGAGAACCCAGTCAGTAGCACCTGTCTATGTAAATACAACAAAATAACATATCATCAAATCCATAAGATCTCATAATCATTATCAAAATTACCAATAGTATAATAACTCGTATCACTTGGACACAAGTATCCTCAAAGAATAAGTTCTCTTAATGTGTGGAAGATTGGGATGCTACATACCCCCCCTCTTGGTTTTAACTTCATCCTAAAGTTTCATAGTATATAAGTGTTGAAATAAAGTGTATCAAAGTATCATAAGTCTATCTATCAAACATAAATTGAAACTTCTCATGCATATCGTATGTGTCCTCCTAGGTCATCGAGTGCGAACTATAGTTATCCCACTGTACCTTGACCCGATCTATTGTTTGACGTCATAGCTGTCGAATGCGATGTTCTAGGATGCGGATTGGATCAGTCGTGAGTGAACCCTCATCAGATATCTGCAAGGTACTCAAGTCAATAACATGTGTAGGATCATTAATATAATGTCTCAAAGAATCAGGTAAGGCTAGTCGATAGCCCACAGGACCCTTCTTTTCCATAATATCTAAAGGTCCCCAAACCTAGGGGAGAGTTTAGAACCCTTTCCAAACTTGATCGAAATCTCATGTTGTTTCAGCCACAAGAATACTCGATCGTGAACATCGTAACTACGGTCGACATGATGCACATCAACATAAATCTTCTGCCATTCCTACGCTTCTTTGATCCTTTTTCTTATTGTTTGCATTTGATATTCCATTTCTTGGATCGCTTCTGGTCCCACCAGGACCCTATCCTCAAGTTGATCCCAAATCAAAGGTGTTCAACATGGTCCCCCATAAAGAAACTCGAAAGGCGCCATCTTAATGGTGTTTTGCTAACTGTTGTTATATGTAAATTCTACTAGTGGCAAGAATTCTTCCCAACCCTTTCGTTTGTCCATTATGTGCATACACAACATTTCCTCCAAGTTTTGGTTTGTTCATTCGGTCTGCTCGTCTATCTCCGGATGATACACGATACTAAAGTTAAGTTGGGTTCCCAAGGCCTCTTGGAAACTAGTCCAAAATCGTCTAGTAAACACTGATCCTCGATCGGGTATAATCCTCTTAGGCACATCGTGTAACCTCACAATATCAGTGATGAAAAATCTAGCTATGTCAGGTGCCTGATACGTCATACACACAAGAATAAAACGACCACTCTTCATCCGAGTATCGACTACCACAAAAATCGAGTCACATCTCCTTACCGTCAGTGGCAATCCAACAATGAAATCCATCGAAATGACCTCCCATTTCGATTCCATAATAGAGTATGGCTGTAGTAATCCTGTCAGATGTCTATGTTCAGCCTTCAACTTCTGACATTCTAGAAATCTTTCTGTGTAGTTGGCTATTTCTTCCTTCATTCCTTTCCAGAAGAATAAGGGTTTAAGGTCTGCCCTCATCTTCGAGACTCCAGGATGAGCCATATACACTGCTCTATGAGCCTCGTTTAGGATCCAAATCCTCAAGTCATCGTTAGGAGGTACATAAATTCAATTTTAAAATTTGAATAATCCATCGTCATCCAACGTAAATACTTCAAATATTGGTACCATCATTGTGTTTTGTCCAATAAAATCCTTGGCCTCCTTGTACCAGTCATTGTCGCGCTATAAAATCACAATATTTTCACGTACATTCATCTGAAGAGGCATCATCAAAAAGATGTGTGGTCTCCAACTCAATGCATATGCCACTCCGTTCATTGTTCCTTTTATGTAAGTAATATCGAAATCGTACTCACTAAGCAATTTTGACCAACGTCATTGTCGTGCATTCAAGTCGCTTTGCGTAAAGATGTGTCATAGTCCACAATGGTCCGTTTTTAGTTTGAATTTTTGTCCAATAAGTTAGTATCTCCAAAATCTCAAGGCATATACAATGGCTAACAACTCCAAATCGTGCATCGCATAGTTCTTATCGTGCCTTATCAACTTTCTGGAGATGTAAGCGATCACTTGACCGTCTTGCATCAAGACTCGGCCTAAGCCTTCCTTGGATGCGTCAGTGCATACCAAGAAGTCTGCGTCCATGTCAAGGACCTTTAGTATTGGTGTTGTCATCAACAACTCCTTGAGCCTCCAAAATGCTTCCATGCATTTCTCAGTCCAAACAAACTTATTGTTCTTCTTTTGCAATTATGTAATCAGATTTGCGATCTTCAAAAAACCCTCGACGAACCGTCGATAGTATCTCGCTAAACCCATGAAGATATGCACTTTGAGGACATTCGTCATCACAGACCATTCCATAATAGCCTCGACCTTTGTTGGATCCACGACGATACCTTCGTCGGAGATGAGATGTCCTAAGTAATGAATATTCGATTGATAAATGATCATTTAGACAATTTCTCATACATTTGTTTCTCTCATAGACACTATAGTACAAGGCGCAAGTGCGCTTCATGCTCCTCCATCATCCAACAGTAAATCAAAATATTGTCAATGAATACTTGGACGAACTTGTCCAAGTATTTGTGGAACACCCCATTCATAAAACTCATAAATACCCCTATGGTGTTCGTCAATCCAAAAGGTAAAACACTAAACTCGTAGTGTCCAAACTTCATCTTAAAGGCGGTATTAGGGATGTCATCCCCCTTGATCCGTAATTGGTGATACCTTGATATCAAGTCGATATTTGAAAACATTGTCACACCTTTCATATGATCAAACATATCATCAATCCTTGGAAACAGATATTGATTCTTGATCATTTCCTTATTCAATTGACGATAGTCAATGCAGAGTCTCCACGACCCATCCTTCTTCCATATGAATATAACAGGCACACTCCACGGTAACACACTCGTACGTCCAAGTCCTAGGTCCAACAACTCCTTCAGTTGCATTTTCAACTCCTATAACTCTAGGGTCGACATCTGATAAGGAGTTCTTGCTATCGATTCAATCCCCGATTTTAGGTCTATGGTAAATTCCAATTCCCTCTCCAAAAACATTCCAGGTAACTCCTCATGGAAGACGTCTGCAAACTCTCTCACCACTGGAAGGTGTTCTAGACCTTCTACTACTCCCTTCTCATTTAACACAAGGATCACATAAATATTACATCCCTTGCACATGATCTTCCATAGCTGTAAGGAAGAGATGAACCTCAGGGAAACTCCTTAGTTCCGACCTACAATCATGCATCTCTACCCCTCATCATTGACCAAACTCAATCGTTTCATCTTACAGTTGAGTATTGCCTCATGCGATTCCAACCAGTCCATACCGATCATGATGTTATAAGATCCTAATATCATGACGTACATGTTGGCCCTCGTGTTAAAATATCCCAGGTTAAGGCTACAACCCATAACCTTCCTTCCAACCTTTTGTTTTGCTCCCGAAGCTATTTCTACAAAGAATAACTCGTCCTTTTCGACTGCCTTTACCTTAATTATTTTTAGTGTTGCACTAGAAATGAAAATCTTAGTAGTAATGGGATCTATCAAAATACTAAGGTTCTAGTCAACGATGATACCTAACGTCTCGAGCACAGTCGACTAGTGCTCTTTCTGGCAGTTGTTCACCATTGCAGGGATCGGATGGGCCTTGCCCAAATCTCCCACGGTAGCAGGTTTGACTGATCCATATGCTCTAGTCCTCTCCACTAAGCATTCACGCTGGTAATGTGGCTCCCCACATGTACAACATCCTTTCTTCAATCCAGTGCTCCTGGTACACAGAGTAGAAGATGATGGACCACTAGTATGGAATCCCAGTTTATTTTGTTGAACAGGCCTAAACTATTGCTGCTGGTGTTGTGGTCCTTGGTAAGGAGTTCATTGCTAAGGTGTTGGTCATCGAGGTGTAGTGAAAGTGGATCCTCTTTGGAAACCACGATATCCTGGTGAATGTCTTGCTATGTTCGATGTTGTTGCACATTAGATGACACCTTCCCTATTGGTCTCGCTGGAGTCCTGCTCTGAACCTTGCAGATAATCTCCTCCTCTGCTATTAGGGCCTTCTGTATGACATCATGCAAGGTTTGAGGCATCAAAATCCTAACCTTTGCACAAAGGATGAAATTAACACCAAACAAAAACATCTTGACCTTAAGTTTCTCAGTATTCAGGTGCAGAGCATACCGAAGCAACTCCATAAAATGGGCCTCGTACTCGGGAATTGTATAGTCATCTTGTCGTAAGGCATTGAACTCATTGAATTGATGCTCAATGGATTACTCTGATAGATACCTCTCTCAAAACCGTTCCTCGAATAGTTCCCATGACACGTCCTCGACAACCATGTTCAAATACAACAGGAGCATATTCCACCATAGAAGGGCGCTCCCCTTTAGTTGAAATACCTACATGCAAACCTTCATGTTGGAGGTATAGTTACGGAGTGAAAATCACATCGCCATATTCTCCAACCATGCCTCGGTGACTGCGTTGTTCGGGGCACCAAAGAACTCAGGAAACTTGACCTTCTCGAGTTCTCAATGAATGTTACCAGTAATGACCAGAGCACGTAGTGGACCCTCAGAGGGGGTGTTGATGCCCTAGCCTCATCTCTATCCAAACAGATGATCAGTGCCTCAGACATCCACTGAAAGGACCTCATCAACCCAACCACATCACCCACAACTATCTATTCCTGTCCAACAACCTGTTTGTCTCCCTGGGGTTAGACCCCTCATGAGTGGATTCTACTAGAGGAGTCACACCTTCTCCCCTTACACCCCATCCTCTGCCTCCGCGACGTCGTCTAATCATGATTACCACATGGACATGCTAAAGTTTTAATTGACTCTAGGGTATTACTCAAGGGTTTTCTGCAGTGGAAATCATGGTGATCCACATTTGCAGGGTTGAACCTGCTTTGATACCATATGTAAAGACCCATGTCGTTACGACTACATGCGACACAAAGCAAGTGCATTTTATTTTATTTTATTTTTAGCAGGAGGGAAACAACGACAACAGTTAATCAACAAAACTAGATGAAGGACACAATGCACGCAAATATGGAAACAAACAATAACAACCCAACATAATAGCACATCATGCAACTGGATGAAACACACGATAATCAATTAGAAAAAAAAACGGCTACCCGCCCGATACAAGAAAGACAACACCTACAATCTAAAGGACAACATCACAATCCCAACACAACTACTTCAACGACCAGTAACTAGAACCCTCTACTATGAGAAAAACCAATCACATTAAGGTGTTACAAAACCAAGTACCAACATCAATTACAATGAACAATACGCCCACATCAGGAAGCACAAGACTCTGGCCAAGTTATCATTTGCATCTATCAATCAGGGCATGAAATCATCCCCTTGTTAGGAATCCTGTCGTCACAAGGTGATAGGAGTGACAGTAACCATGGAGAAACATAACATATGTAGACCTTTAATCCAAGATAAATCCCTCATGCTGGGAGACTGAATTATCTGTCAATAAAATCACAAAGACTATACCCATGCACCCAATCAACAAGTCAAAAAGACGCAAGGTGACATCATTCAAATTAAAATGAGCAACTAACCAAATGATTTCTTGATTCCTACAAGGTAAACATGTGTGGTGTAACAACTATGACCAACCCCCATTTACTATTCGACTTAAGGCAGAAGGTGCATAGTAACCAATTAACTGTTAAACTATTAATTGTTTTAACTAAGAAAACTTAATACACTCAAGCATTAATCTTGCGCAAGCTATTAAACTAATTCACCAATAAACCATAAACCATTTACTGTTAATCATTATGTCTAAGTGAGAATGAGTGAACTATTATCATTGCGATTAATCAAGTAATCTATTACCAAAGCGATTAATCTATTGTGGCAAAAGTTAAGGGAATGATATATAGGACTGATAAATAAACAATTCCTATATAAAAACAATTAATCTATTGGTTGCAAAAGTCATAATACTGATATATAAAACAATTGACATATAAAAAAAATAAATCTATTTTTATTTTGGAGAAGATTCCACTTTGATCTATGCTTGCATTACGCACGATTGTGCATTCCAAAAATGTTTTATTTAAGAGAAAATTTATTCATAATCTATGGATGTAAGAGCCACATTTTTTCATTCTTGAAAACTTTTTATTTAAGAGAAAATTTATTCAAGATCTGTTGATGTAACAACCACATTTTTGCATTCCTGAAAACGTTTTAATTAAGAGAAAAATCATTCATGATCTGTGGATGTAAGAGCCACGTTTTTACATTCCTGAAAACGTTTTAATTAAGAGAAAATTCATTCATGATCTGTGGATGTAAGAGCCACGTTTTTGAATTCCTGAAAACGTTTTAATCAAGAGAAAATTCATTCATGATCTGTGGATGTTGGAGCCACATTTTTGCATTCCTGAAAACATTTTAATTAAGAGAAAATCCATTCATGATTTGTGGATGTAAGAGCCACGTTTTTGCATTCCTGAAAACATTTTAATTAAAAGAAAATCCATTCATGATATGTGGATGTAAGAGCCACATTTTTGCATTCCTGAAAATGTTTTAATTAAGAGAAAATTCATTCAGGTTATGTGGATGTAAGAACCACATTTTTTCATTCGTAAAAATGTTTTAATTAAGAGAAAAACGTAGAGAAAAGTAAGGGATAGATAGCCGGGAAAAAATTATCCTTCACTTATTATCCATGCATAGGAAAGAAGGGCATTTGAATCTATAAGTCTTTAAACACCTTAGTGAGGACCATTGATTCGACTCCTGGCCAACAACTCAGGCACAGACTAATAACTTCAGGGATAAGGGAAAGAAGATAAAAACACAATTTTTCTTTGTATTAACCAATACAAACAAACACAGAGAAGTCATTACAATTAGAGTTTGGGTTCGCCATGGGAAATCAATTCATAATACAACGAGCCTAAGGCTGGGATGACTTTAAGTTCTTTGATCATAAAACGCTGGGATCATTAAGATAGTTTGTTGAAGATAAAATTGAAACCTATGGATATTGTTACACTCAACATAACATAAACTTTAACACAACAGAAGTACAATACTGAAGGCACAGGAAAAATATTGAAAATACCATTCAATACAAATATACACATGTGTACCATAGCCAAATGTGAAAGCTTCGAGTTGTTGTCCCATGCGTGCTTTGTCCATCTCCCGCTTCTCGATTGATGTGACCTCATCGGTACCTCCCAACCAACGCTAGGGGTATTCTTCTTCCCCTTGATCCCCTGAGCCACAAAGGGGATACACACACAATACCAGAGAATGCTAGCACCCAGCTCGCCTCACAAGGTCGAGCTACCACTCATTACCTCAGCTGGGTATCCCAACTCCTACAAGAGAAATTTCAGTCAAGATAAAATTTCAGAAGTGTAACGTTACAAAAAAAGATCTCGTCCATACTCCTCCTCCATCTCTTTTATATAGTTTTTCAAGTAATTAGTTTCCCAAATTCTCATTAAATTCCTTTTTCATTTAATTAATTTTGAAAAACCTCACCCGTAAACATGTTGCCTGATCCCCTAGTTGCACCAAAAAAATAATTTTATTAATTAATTAAATGTTCCTATTTCCCTCATCCACCTAAGAGCATTCCTAAAAACACTCCTCGGTGTCCCAAAATTCCCTTACACTTCATAAATAACTAACACCTTACTAAATTCCTAGTTGAGCTCATAATTACAAAGTTCCAAAGGCAAGATTCCTTACTAAGTTAGACATTCAACTTTTTCTTTACGTTCCCCTTTTCTTTAAGTTTCCCTTTTTCTTTAGGTTTCCTATTTCTTTTAAGTTTCCCCCTTTTTCCTTTTTAACTAAAACAATCAATTTAGCAAGTGTAGGTAAAACAACCATTTACCGTTTTTCCCTTTTAGTTAAAAATTAATTTAGCAAGTGTAGATAAAAACAACCATTTACCCTCTTTTCTTTTTAACTAAAAATTAAATTAGAAAAAATAAAAACAACCATTACGCCTTTTTAAAAATTTAATCCTCCATTATAATTTTGACTTTAATAAATGAGTTTGAATTTCTTACCCCCCTTCTTGTTACATGTTTGTTTATTATTGTTTTTGATCACATGTTCTACTTAGACCTAGGTTTTAATTTCACTAGGTTGGGTGAAATTTTTTACTAGGAATTTTTTTTTAAACCTTACTTATCACATCATTCATTTTAAGGTCATCTAGGTCCTAAGGAGGTATAGTTTTCTAGGTACTAGGCTTATTCACTTACTAGTTAAAATCACGACATGCCCTTCAGGATGCACTATGTGCTCCAAAGGTGCGACTCGCCTCTTTTTGTTTTCCTTGCGTGACATTCCCTTCAAGACGCACTGTGTTCTCCAAGGGTGCCACTCGCCTCTTTTTGCTTTCCTTGCGTAACGTGCCCTTCAAGACGCACTACCTGCTCCAAAGGTGTCGCTCACCTCTTACCATTTTCCTTGTGCAACATGCCCTTCAAGATGCACTACGTGCTCCGAGGGTGCCACTCTCCTCTTGAATGAATTTGGTAGACGTCAAACCCTTGGATTCAATACTCTGCTAGGTGATATTGTGGGAGGCTAAGGGCCTCTAAGGAATAAATCCCCTGCCTTATTGCGCACCCCTTAGAATCACCATGAGCGACTGTCACAGTCTACCCTCATGACATCGTGGGTCTTCTCAAACTAGGTAATCGTTAACCTATAGTTCGAGCCACGATGGGAGTGATAGTAGGCTGTGGCAAGGCTTCTTCCACACCTCTCCCTCAAAGTCTCTGGTTGTCGTGCATGACCCCTCTACTCCACATGTGAGTCTGGTCGGCAAGTTATCGTCAGCCTTCATCCATCAACGAATCATGTCAGTAATAATAATCAATCATCATAAAAACTAATCATATGTACATATATCACATCAACAACATTCAAACCCCAATAGTTCACTCCCTGACTCGATCCAGAGTCCAAGGGGTTTCATCGATGCCTCTGCATCCTCAATGTCCAAAGTCCTACATACTTAGGAGAAACCAGTCAGTAGCACCTTTCTATGTAAATACAACAAAATAACATATCATCAAATCCATAATATCTCATAATCATTATCAAAACGACCAATAGTATAATAACCTGGATCACTTGCACGCAAGTGTCCTCAAAGAATAAGTTCGCTCAGTGCACGCAAGAGTAGGATGTTATAGGAGACAACCACATATCTATTATTTGTAGAAGTGTAGGCTATGAGTTTTTTGGATAATTGGATAAATAGTGAACATTTTCAGAGAAGTTCCATCGATAACTTATGGTAGCGCCCATAGAAATAAGGAGAAATTGGATGATTTTTATGTGACTAAATTATTTGGTTCTAGAACCAAGGTCCAAGATATAACAAAATGTTAACACTAATACCGTGAAACAATATTCATAAGACTGTAGCTTTGCAAAAGTAGTGAGAAAACTTGAAATAAATATATTGAAAAAAAAACACTTAGATTATAGAAAGGATCAAGTACCTTCCCATCCTTATGAATACATAATTATCCAATCAAGATAACAAACTAATGGTAAATATGTTGATTATGAATATTACAGGTTTTAAGTTCCCAGCATGGGAAGCCATGTTTGTGACAACAAGAGCTAAACCACCCCTTGAAAGTGTTCCCAAACCTTGATTGAAACCCTTTCTTAGTGTTGCACCTATCCATATAAAATTGTATGTTATGTTTATAAACTACATTGCACCTACGATAACTAAACTACATTTCACCTACCATGACTATTGTGTATGTTATTCTGAATAATTAATAAACAAGCCATGCCGATAGTGAATTCAAAGACAACAACCATGGTAAAAACTGCTCGAACATAGTGGGTGTAGATATCCTAGTAAACTGACACGTCCATGAACATAAGCAAAGAGGAAAGTATAAGTTTCATCCCCATCTTCATTGAGAATATACAATTGAGAGAATTGTTTTTGGCTTACTCATAGGAAGAGAAACCCAATCTCTTAATCCATTCTCTAGTTGGTCGATCCAACAACTAGTGCAATATCCTTTCGTTGTTTCATTCACCTCTAAAATTGTAGCTAAAAGGGTCTCCCTACTACTACCCAAGGAAGTAGAGTATTCACATAAATCCATGAAATTTTGGGTATGTAAAATAAGAGAGACCCCTTTGCTTGGATGAGATAAAGCTGGAGGCGTTACCATTTACTTTCACGATGGCTACAAGAAAGACTAGGGAAAAATTGTGTGCACCACCCACACCATGTTTTATTGAAGCAAACAACAAAATTGTGTGATGTGGCAGGGTTTAATACAGAGAGGAAGAATTAAAGTCAAGATAAAATTTCAATAGATGTCATGATTGATAGGACATTGACAAACGACGATGGTTTGAAGGGAACCCTCTGTTTAAAGAATGTCAGTGTAACTAGTACTTAAAAATTATCAAAAACCTATTTGAAAAGAAAAAGGTACAATAGATACTAAACTATGAATGTTAAACATAAAGTAAAATAGCTACTAAACTATGCATGTTAAACATCGAGTAAATGTTTATTATTTATTATTTTTATTTGTAAAAAATAAAAATTTTAAAAAAGAAAAAAATAAAAAAACATTAATTAAATATAATTTTAAATTTACATATCTTTTTGGGTATAAGGTTAGGTTAATCATTTATGAATAAATCATATACAATATAATAACAATCTACTTGTTAAGAAAACATGCCATAAAGTGGAAATCAAACCTGATTGACAAGGATAACAATGTTTCCTCACAAACACTCAATTATCATACATACATATTCCAAAGATATTAGAGAGTCATTTTAACCAATTATTGTCAATGCCATTACACATTTAGCTAGTTCAATGTCAATATAGGTGCTTGGTTCAAATATGCTTGGTTGAGACGCACTAGTTTGCACTCACAAATTTACTAGAGATGTCATTAATAATTCACAATTGTGGGAAATCATCTCTTAAATTTCCTCTTAAGATGTTCTTAACTTTGATATATATATTTCGAAGAAAAAAATCATAATATTTTTTATTCCATAATAATATAAAGTTACATTTTATACAAGTGTCTTTCTTCCACAAAGCAAGAGTGCAAAAACATATCATGCTTAAATCTAATACACTTTCCCATTGCATATCCCAATTAAATTATAACTATTATGTTAAAATAAAAAATCATGTGATGTTATTCACATGTATGTGATAATTGAATGCATCATTCACTGATCTCAAATCCATTCATTTTTATGCACCAAATAGTTAAGATAGCATGATAAATTAGAGTACACATTATGCACACCAAATGTGACCATGAAGCACAATTCTAGGATAGGGAAAATTTTAGAAGCTAAATTTCTCCCATGGGTTCATTTTCCATATTTGTTTTTCCAAAAAATGATTCACTAACTTTTTCTTTATTTTCTAAAATAATTCACCCAAAATCTATTGTATAAATGTATTTTTCTCTAA
>ML777181.1:154988-178442 GCA_009831015.1 Picea engelmannii
TCTCTCTCTCTCTCTCTCTCTCTATATATATATATATATATATAGTTAACATTTTCATAATTAGTAAGATTCACCATGGTTTTTACACTTTAAAATAATTATGGATCCTTAAAAGTTTCCTTTCTCCATGATATATAAGAGAGATGAGCTACACAATAACTCCTTAAAGAACAGGATAACCTCGTCTATGTATATTCACACATTTCACATGTGGCCCATTCATTATATCTACCACTATTACATATACATTAACCTTGTTTCATGTACATTTAACCTCATATATGGTTTCCTTGGGGTCATATCGTATACATTTAACCTTATATATAACCCTTAGTGTTATATCATACTACACTCATTAAAAAAAATCTCCTGAAAGATTTGCAATTAAGGGAAGTACATGTGATGAAACCAAGTAACAAGATTTATTTATATTCCTACTTTCTTGTTGCCATCAATGATGGTGAATCCAACCAAACTCAATTCACTTTTGTATTTATCCTTGATAGCTAGTTGTTGCATAACTTTCTTTCCTTCAATTCCATGTTTTTCTATTGTTACTTATCCAATTTGTTGTAGTTGTTAGTCTTTAATAATATCTTGTAAAAAAATGGGTTTGTGAAGTCCTATTTTATGAATATTGTTGATTATTACATAATCTTCCTTGGTAATATCAATGTTGTTCTTCTTGTATTTCTTTAAAACTTTCTTGGTAATGATGGTGTTGATATGGTTTAACATATGATGGGTTTCCTTCATTCTACACACTCATTTCATCAATATTCCTTTTAGAGACAATGTCATCCTCTATCCTCTTTGCTTGGCCTTTCATTACTCTAGTCTTCGAGATAATAAAATCATATTTGACATGTACATCCTCTAGATGGATTTCAACTTATTCAAATATATTTCACTAACTTTCTTGAATATTTTCTTATTTCTCTTTTTGAATTTTCAATGTGACCCCATATATCATATTCTTATATCCTTATTCAATTATAGATCAAATTTTTTATTTTACATCATTATTGTTTAGGGCCTCTTCAACCTTGTTACCAATTTCCTCTTCAAGTTTTTTTATAACATTCTCTTCAATTTTTGTGATAATATCTTCATCCCTATTCCTTGATTTAAAATTCTTTAAATGTATTTTCAAATTATTAAAATCATTAAGAAGTTCTTGATTATGTTAACACAACCTTTTGATTTCTCCATCTTTATTTTTCAATTATTCCCTTGATCCATCCTTTTCCAAATTTCCTTTGCTACTCTTTTCTTTATTTAAGTTCTCAACCTCTTTAATGAGTGATTCATTAAGGGATCGCATGTTGGAAAATTCATTGCCTTTCTTTATAAGATATTTTCTCATATCTTCATTACCTTCTATAATTAGGATACTTTTTCTTTTGATTCACTTAATTCAACTTGAATTTTATGCATATCCTCCATTTTTTAATACTTATCAATTTATTTGAGAATAATTTTTCAAATTGTTTCCATGTGAAGTAGCATATAAGATTTTCATCAAAGGATATTCCATCACTTAGAAGCTTCACCCCAAAAAGAAAAAATTGCCCCAAAGGACTCAAATCAATTTTCTTTATCATCATTAACCATTCCATGGTATTGATTTCATAAGTATCTTAATATCCACTAAATTTAGGTATTTATATTAATTCTTAATTGAGGTCTAACCTAAACCCTCAACTTACAACATCAATATATTAAAAATAATGTTATCAAATATTTATGATCATTTTCCTAGCATATTTTCCTATGTTTTCTCTTTTCAACGGATTTTGAATCACCTCAATTAGACATCCAAATAAAAATTTATGATAATTTTAAGTTATAATACCTTTAAAACCTTGATTTGGAGACTGTCCTACTAGATGAACTCTCTCTTAATGTATCTCTAAAATGTTGGCACTTCTAATTCTAAACTTTTGGATTGTATTTTTTTTTTATATTTCTTCTCTAAAATCACAAATGTTTGACCAAATTTGTATGTGCCAAGTGAAAGTTATTGTAACATTCCCAAAAATTGTTGATTTTGCCTTTTCAGGAGAGAAATATTGTACAACATGCCACATTTCTAATTTTTAGATCTAGTTATAATTTGTTTACCTAAAAGACTATGGTCCATCCTCTTTACAATGAAACTAGTGTTACTCCATTTGTATCTTTATATAAGTAGATATGGTTTTTTTACACAAAATTCTTGTTTGACACTAGTCAAAAACCCTAACTTCCACGACCTGTAACTTGAAAAATTAGTGAATAAGGATATGGAATTATTACCATAGGTTTTTAGCTATGTGTCCTCAATCCTTCAAAAAAATAGCTATCTAAAACTTCCTAGAAAAAATTATAGTGAAAATATGAATATGACTTGTTTGAGACAAATTTTAGGACTAATAAAAAATTGTAATTTACACAACCTATATCTTTGAAGTTGTAGTGAACCAAAACCTGGAATTTTGACCACAAGTACTATGTTATGTCCTTAAAAATTTAACTATCTGAAACTTCTCATAAACAATTATAAGGAAAATGATAATATGACTTGTTTGAAGGAGCCAAACCTAAGGAGCATATGCTCTGAAACCAAATAGTATACACCAAATAGTTAAGAAATCATGATAAATCGTAATACACACGATGTACGCTGAATGTGATCATGGAGCACAACTCCCTAATAGATAAGAGAGATGATTTACATAATAACTCCTTAAAGAAAATGAGAACCTCCTCGAAATACCCCAATACATTCCTACATGCAAATTACATGTTCCTTAAAAAATAACTACATGATCTCTATATATACATATTCACACAATGCACATGTTTTCCCTTTATTTGTTTGACCACTATTACATATACATTTACCCAATTACATAAACATTTAACCCAATATATACTCCCATTTTGTTGGAGATACTTCACACATACCTAGGATTTTTTTTTCCTAAGGTTTTCCCTATGTTTATTAGTCATTATTCAGTCTCCTATAGTTTAGGGAGAATATTCCTCTAGGAGAATATTCTCTTTAGTTCATACTTCAGTTTGATTAGTTGAGTGGAGTCTAGATTCCACATTGGGATTATCACCAACTATTTCACATTTTCCTTGGGATCATCACCATACTAGTGCATTACTTATGATTCCCTGATCTCCTCCTCACTTCACTATGTTTCAGTCAGTTAAATGAAGACAGAGAGACTAGTTAACTCAGACTAGGTGTCAGTTCACTCCCGTAACTTCCTGAGAGACTAGACTAGGTGGCAGTTTACTCCTGTAACTACTGGTGTGTGTCCAAATCAGACTACTATGGCGCATTGGGTTCTCCTATAGTGTGCATTAGTTGATTTATACAGAGTATATCATGTGTAAACTATTATTCATTCATTTGGTTAATGAGAATTCTTCCATTCTTTCTCTCATTCTTCTCTTTTCTCATATTTTCTTTGCAAATTGTGTATGTCATTTGATAGATAGATCTATTGTGTCCAAGTTAAACACATTTACATGATACCAAATCTGAATGACTTCTAGGTAAGATAAACACCAAATTATTTTTGCAGGTACCGAAGATTGAAGATAGGGGAAAAATGGAATTTCCAAAAGAATTCATTCTTACACCGTACAATTTCATTGCATGGAAGGAGAAGATGATAATACATCTTTGAGGAAGATGATTATACAAGTTAACCATGAACACATAAACCAAACCATCATTAGCCATAGAAAAATCCAAGTATCTAAATCGAATGGATGAAGCATTTGGAACTATTTGCAGTCTCATTTCTCCTGAACTCCTCTTTCACATATCCTCCTATAAAAATCCCAATGAAGCTTGGACCGCCATGGAAGGTATTTTTGGAAAATAGGAAGATATGAGGGGACACATTCTCAAGGTGGAATTTCTCACTTTGGATCCAAAAATCTTCGACAATATCCAAGATTTATTTACCAAATATAAAGATTTGTTGTCACAACTCAAGGATTGTGGGGTTGATAAATATAAGGAGGAAAAAAAAACGGTCCTTACTGTTCTCTCCAAACTTGGTCTGGAATAATTAGTGTTTATATATACATTTCATTCAGTTAGTCTCACCTCTACATCCACCTGAACGATGCCCTCTATTGATGCCTTTATCGAGTCTCTGACACAAGAGCATAACAAGCTCATTAATATGGGAAAAATCAAAGGCCCAAAGGTGTATGCACTTACTGTGAAATATGGTGGTGGTCATCAATATCAGAAATCTAAATACAAAGACAAAATGAAATCACATAAAAATCCAAAGAAGGGTATTCAAAACCATTCAACGATGCCTCTAGATCCAAAGGTGGAAAGGGAAGAAAAGGGGAAAAATGCACTTACTGCCATAAAGGATTCCATCTGGAATCCAAATATATATAGAAAAAGATAGATATAATGGCCTAAATTCTTCATCAAATTAACCTTGGAGATTGCATCCCCAAAGGTGCCAAGAACAAGAAGCCATAAGATCAAAATCCCAAGAAAGGCAATTCTAGCCATGCTTTGATTTCCATCAACTCCTCTCTCGTTGCTTGGATCGTAGATTCAGGTGCATCACACCACATGGATGCCAAAAAAGAAGTCTATTCTTCATTGGATGCATGCAAAGGTCCTCCTATTCTGATTGGGGACAACTCTCTAGTCGAGGTCACCAACAAAGGAAGAATTGAACTCACAAATGGAAGCTTCGAGAATGTGCTACACATTCCCAAACTTTTCGTCAATATTCTCTTTGTGTTAGATGAAAAACTGTTGCACCAGAAAGAGAGTCATATTCACACCTGATGTAGTGGATATCTATGACATGCAAACCAATTCTAGGGTTGATACCAGTGAGGTAAATCATCAATCTAGACTCTACACATTTTCTGAATTTGTTGAACCAGATTCTGCATTACTGCTTACCCATGCTGATGAAAGCAGTAGGATATATTAAACAACTTAAAAAATAGGGAATGGTTGATGGTGTACTTGACATCCACTTCCCCAAAGGAATTTGTGAGGGATGTGTTCTTGGAAAACACCCTCAAGAGAAATTCGACAAAGGAAAGACTCAAAAGGCTTCCTTTCCTTTAGATTTGATCCATAGTGACCTCAAGGGCCCTTTTCCACATCCATCAATTAGTAAATAAAGGCATGTGCTCATTTTTTTTCATGATTTCTCACACTTCACATGGATTTTCTTTCTCAGGAAAAAATCAAAGGCCTTTCAACACCTCAAATATTTCAAAGCCCTTGTTGAGACACAATCAGGAAAGAAAATCAAAGTCCTCCTAACATATAATGGGGGAGAGTATGTCAACCATGAGATAAGAAATCTTTTTCATGAGGCTGAGATTCATTTGCAACACACTATTCCCCGTACTTTGCAACAAAACATAGTTGAGCTGAAAAATAGATCTCTAAAAGAGATGGCATCTTGCATTCTACATGAAAAGTAACTTCCACAGAGATTATGGGATGAAGCACTTAATTGTGAAACCTACATCCAAAACATATCTCCCCATAGATCTGTCAAGGATAAGACCCCCTACGAGGCTTAGAGTGGCCTCAAACCCAAAGTGGCCCACTTCCATATTTTTGGTTCACGTGCATGGGACAAGATTCCCTCAAAGAAGAGGAAGGCACTTGATCCATAGAGCACATAATGTATCTTTGTTTGATACCCCGACGACTCAAAGGGATACAAACTCATTGATATTTCCTCAGAACGACTCATCATTGAGTGTAGTGTCCAATTCGAGGAAAGTGTATCACATGTACCTTAACAGCCGCATGAAAACACTTTTGTCCTTCCACTTGTCAAATATGATGAGCGTGCACATGCCAACTCTTCTTCATATGAGAGTTTTGATTCAGAGGATTCAAATGATCTAGATACAAAGTTAGTACAATCAGATGGAGATTCAGTGCATGCATATGCAGAGCCAGAGAAGAGGCTCAAGTGGGCCAAGACTACTCTTCAGAATGCACAAGATCTTGTTGGGGATCCAACTAATAGTAGGAGGAATCGATCTGATTTCAAGGAGCCTCCTCTTGCACTCTACCACTGAACCGATGCCACCTAGGCATATTTTCTTGGTTCAATATTTAAATCCACATTCCTATGGCAAGGTTGCTGGAAATACCTTTTGAGAGTCCACCATGAAGGAGGAGTACAACTCCCTCCTTGAGAACTAGACTTGGGATCTAGTTCCCCTTCCTTCAGGAAGGAAACTTGTCAGATGCATATGGGTCTACAGGACCAAGAGCACAATAGATGGACAAATTAGAAGATACAAATCCAATCTAGTTTCTAAAGGATTTTAGCAGGTGCAGGGAATTGACTATGATGCGACCTTCACCCCAAGAGTGAATATGGATTCCATACGTTTGGCACTTTCCATTGAGGCATCCAAAGGATGGGAAGTCCATCACATGGACATGAAGAATGCATTTCTTCACAAAGATTTCTCTGAGGAAATCTATATGGAGCAACCCCAGGGATTTATGCAGGATTCATCTTTGGTATGTCGACTAAAGTAGTCTCTTTATGGCCTCAAGCAGGCTCTGAGGGCATGGTATGCCAATATGGACTCCTACCTAATGTCACATAAATTTTTACGTTGTAAGTCAAACCCGAATGTTTACATGCTCGAGATGGTTGATTCACTTCTACTCCTAGTTCTGTATGTTGATGCTTTGTTGATCATTGGTTTCTCGACTTCAACAATTTATATAGTCAAGATAATTCTACATGACAAGTTCTTGATGATGGACATGGGTCCGTTACATTTATTACTTGGACTCGAGATCAGTCAGGATGCATTATAAATCAAATTGTCTCAAGCCAAGTATGCACGAGATCTCCTTGAGAGATTTCACATGAGAGATTGCAAGTATACCCCAACTCCTTTCCTATCAGGAGTCAGACTTGAGGATGGCTGGGACAGTCCACTGGTTGACAACATTCTGTACAAAAAACTAGTGGGGAGCTTGTTGTATCTCACACACTCCATAACATACCTATCCTATGTAGTTGGAGCAGTCTCCAGGTTCATGAAGGAGTTGCATGAGCTATATTGGAAGGCTGCAAAGCATATCCTTCAATATGTACATGGAACCATCACCTTTGGGATTAACTATACATCATACTCTACATTGGACCTCATTAGGTTCACTGATTCTGACTGGGATGGAAATAACATTGATTGCAAGTCCACATCTGGTTACTCACTCAGTCTTGGTTCTGGGCCTATCTATTGGTCAAGCAAGAAGAAGGTTGCTATTTCTCTATATTCAATCGAGGCAGATTATAGAGGGGTAGTTAACATAACCATTCAAGCTATGTGGCTACAACATTTTCTCACTAAGTTAGGCATTCAGTTTCATCGTTCGATCATCATATGGTGTGACAACCAGAAAATTTTTAAGTTATGCATAGATCCAATTCAGAGGCAGCAGACGAAGCACATCATGATCCACATGCACTACATCTGGAACTTAGTACCTAAGGTTATCGTCAACCTTCATTTTTTTCCTTCAGCAAAACAGACTGCATACTTCTTCACCAAGACCTTCACTGAGCAGAAGTTCCATTCTCTGCACAGTTGTCTTGGAGTGAAGGAAACAGTTTCCTAGCAACTGNTCTTTCCTCATTTATTTCAGTGTAACTTTTGTAGTTGGGTACCTAACATGGCCTCGTTTCTAGGACCCATTCTTTATTTTCACAATAATCATGTTTCGGGGGGGTGTTGGAGATACTACACACACACTTAGGATTTTTTTCTTCCTAAGGTTTTCCCTATGTTAATTAGTCATTATTCAGTCTCCTATAGTTTAGGGAGAATATTCTCTTTGGTTCACACTTCAGTTTGATCAGTTGAGTGGAGTCTAGATGCCACATTGAGATTATCACCATGCAACATTGGGATCATCTCCAGCTAATACACATTGTCCTTGGGATCATCACCAAACTAGCATATTACTTATGATTCCCTGATCTCCTCCTCACTTCACTCTATTTCAGTCAGTTAATTGAATACTGAGAGACTAGTTAACTTAGACTAGGTGGCAATTCACTCCTGTAACTCCCTGAGAGACTAGACTAGGTGGTAGTTTACTCCTGTAACTGTTGGTGTGTGTCCAGATCACTCTAGATCACCACTATGGCGCATTGGATTCTCCTCTACTACACATTAGTTGAGTTATACAGAGTATATCATGTGTAAATTATTATTCATTCATTTGGTTAATGAGAATTCTTCCATTCTTTCTCTCCTGCTTCACTTATCTCATATTTTATCTACAAATTGTGTATGTCATTGGCTCGCTAGATCTATTCTGTGCAGGTTCAAAACATTTACACCTTGGAGTAATAAAACATACTTTTAACCTCATATTTTTCCCCCTTGAGATCATATCATTAACAATGAATGTTGAAAACAAACTCCAAAAATAATACACAGAAAAAACTCTAATTAGAAAATCAACCTCAAATAACTTACACAATGAAAAAAAAAATGACCACTTGGAAAGATCATTTTAGGTGATCCATTATCTACTTCAATAAGTTATCTATAATTTAATTAAATTACCTCAATAGATGAGTGAAAGAAATCTACTATAAAGTTTTAGTAAGATCCTTTGTTATCATCATATGGTTGGTCAAAGACCATGGTTTTGTAAAGGATTTCATCCTTCAAATAATAAAATGGTGAATTTTGAATCACGATCTCTCTACATTTCTAATAAGATCCTTTGTTCTCATCATATGGTTTCTCAAGGCCATGGTTGGTTTTGTAAGGGATTTCATCCTTTAAAAAAAAAATACATTTAAGATACATTTTTATAATAATACATTGAAGATACATTTTTATAGAAAAGTCATAGCGATGTGGTAATATATTGAAGATAAATTTTTATAATAATACATTGAAGATACATTTCTAGGGAAAAGTCATAGCCATGTGGTTATATATAACTTTTAGCTAAACACATTTTTTTGTTTCCCCAATGCACATCTAAAGAATATTCAATGTTATTCATACAAATGTAAAATTTCTCTTACACCACTAATTTTTATATTATATTTTGAAGCTTTATAAAAGAAACCCTTTTAGATTTCCCTTTAAAATTTTATAAAAGAAACCAATGGATATTTTTCGCCAATGACCATAATTTATCAAATTTTTTTTTCAATGTCACACGATTGATATGTAATTTTTTTTTCAATTGTCACACGATTGATTGATATGTAATTTGAATTTTATAAACGATTAGAATATTCAATGCTCTTCATACAAATATAAAATTCCTCTTACACCACTCATTCTTATATTCTTTTTTGAAGTTTTATAAAAGAGACCCATGGATATGTTTCGACAAACCATAATTTCTCAATCTTGTTTTCTTTGTGTCACACAATTGATATGTAATTTGAATTTTATAAAAATCTTTAATACGAGTGGACATCTTGGCTTTGAACATGACATCATTTTTTGATTTATACATTAATAAAAACTTTATAAGATTATTTTCTCTTCTACAATATTTAGGTAAAAAAAAATTGATAACCTATCAAGTTTGATTTAATGAGAATTGAAGTTTAGTTGAATTACAACTTTTAAAGACTATAAGGAGAAAGATACATTCAAATAGTCTTTTCAATTTGATTGAGCTAACTTATTGGATATATTTTTTCTTCCAAGAAAAATCTCATGTGAATACTTTCTCTTCCATATAATATTTGGATGGAGGGAAAATTAATCACTAATATGTAACTTTAGGGAACTTAATTGGAATTTAATATGTGACCTATGGCTTTTCTATTGAGAAGATGGCTTGGACATATGGCTCGACCAATTAATATAATGTCCTTTTTGTATGTTTTAAATTGAAAGACATGGGGTGGACTTTGATCCACTTATTTGTGTATGGTCACAAGATCATTAATATAATCCCTTTAAGTATAAACATACATTCTACCACTACCTCAAGTTGTTCCATGACTCTAAAAAATGCTCTCACAAAAATTGGACATTGTATAATGGTGAGAAACTCCTCACTCTTCACTATTAAGTTAAACCCCTTTGAACATTATATATATATATATATATATATATATATATATATATATAACCTGAGTGGGCTTAATGATTAAGAACACGTGAAAGGGTATGTGTTTAGTTTGGTTGGGTCCTTAAAATTAGATTATATATATATAAACAATTTCATACAAAAAATTAACCATGTCCGACTTATTTCAATGAACTTTTTACTACTAATAAACCACCTTATAAATAACTTCTATGAGTGAACTTCTATTAAAGGTATTAATGTGTATAGTTCTTCAAAATTAATGTATTAAAAACGATACATCGACATTTTAAATAATCATATACATGTGTACTGATATATTTATTGTCACATAGTACTTTTATGTAATTAAATAAAATATTGGAGACCTTTAAGCTTTTGAACCGACCACCTTGTGAAACAAGCACATGACCATAATGAGTAACTCAATAATGCTAAAATCTTAAGCCTTTCACCCAATAAGAATTCATAACACAATGGATGCAAAAATTGCTTGTATGATAATAAGAACAAGGGGGCTTCATAACACAATTGCTTGTATGATAATAATTAAAAGGGAGCTTCATAACACAATGGAAGTAAAAATTGATTGTATGATAATAAGGACCATATGGACTACAATTATGAAAGAAGTTATGTTTATCATGCTACATAATTTTAAAATTTTAAAATAATTATGTTAAAAGGATTTTTTTTAGTGTGAAATTTGTAATTTTTTTTTATAATTAATATAAAGTTGATATATTACATTTTAAAAAATATTAGTAAAAAAAAATTCAATATTCATTATAAATAAAATATTTTACTTATTTTTTATAAATAAAATATTTTTGTATCAACTTTAATTATTTATCTATCTTGAAAATTAATTTTTATTTATAAAAACTTTTTACATTTCAATTTATACTTCAAAATATTTAATCTCTTTTAATATATGATAAATCTATAATTAAGATAAATTTATACTACTTACTATTTAATTTTGATTTTTGGTTATTTAAACATACTTTACACTTCATTAAATATTTAACAATCTTTTGATTTATAAAAAAACTATAACTAAAATTTAAATATTCATTAAAACCTTTAAAAAATTTAAAAATTCAACAAAAAAATGATGTGATAGGTAAGAAACTTCATAATCTTATTGGTCTTGTGATTGAGATTTTCTATAGTGAAATCTTTCTAGGTAAGAAATTTCATAATCTCATTGATCTTATTATTGAGATTTTCTAGAGTGAAAGTTTTCTTCAAATTAATTCGGAATATCTTATTAATCTTATCAAATCAATATAACATCCCGTGAAAGTAATAATTTACTTAATCTTATCAAATCATACTTAATCTTATCAAATCAATGGATATCATCCCATGAATGTAATGATTTACTTGGAATGGCAAATAAATGGGTTCATCACGTTTGTAATCATTTACTTAATCTTATCAAATCAATGGATACCATCCCATGAATCAATAATTTAATTGGAATGACAAATAAAAGTGTTCAATAGGTTTGTAGTTACTCATTCTAATATTTTTCCAAACAATAAATTTAAGGAGTCCCTTGAGGGTTCGTAGTTGTACATGCTTGTAATAGCTAATAATGACAATTAACACAATTGCAAATAGTTCCTTACTTATAAAAAAAAAAACAATTTCAATGTAATGTTTAACATCAAGATTGTTATTTTTTATTTATTTTTAAATAATTTAACTTTACTCTAACCTTAACATTCTCCATTTATTATTAAAATAATCTTTAACATTAACATTGTTTTTGTTTTTTTTAAACAATTTCACTATACTTTTTATTGTAACATTAACAATCCATTTATTATTAAAAATATTTATCTAATGAATAATAATTTAATAAAAACAATAATATTTAAAAAAAAACATATTAATACGATATATATAATAAAAATAATATAATTTTTATAATGCAAAATATCAAAATAGGGAGAAAAAACATTCTAAAAATATATTGATTTTTAAAACATATTAATACAATATATAATAAAAATAATATAATATTTATATTATAATATTTATAATGTAAAATATCAAAATATGGAAAAAAAAACATTTAAAAATATATTGATTATTTCAATAATTCATTAATCAAATATAAATTTATCTAACCTGTTTATTTTTATTTTCCTTAAAAAACAATTTTAGTATATATTAATACAATATTTATAAAACAATTTTAGTATATATTAATACAATATTTATAATCAAAATAATATAAAAATATATTGATTATTTCAATAATTCATTAACCAAATATAAATTTATTTAACATGTTTATTTTTATTTTCCTTAAAAAACAATTTTAGTATATATTAATACAATATTTATAAAACAATTTTAGTATATATTAATACAATATTTATAATGAAAATAATATGATGTTTATCGTGAAAAATATCAAAATAAGGAAAAAAAACATTTTAAAAATCTAATGATTATTACAATATTTCATTAACCAAATGTAAATTTATCTAACACATTCATTCATATATATATTTATGATTGATAATTAATTGTCTAATGTCTAAATTTCAATTCCAATAAACACCAACCTCTCTAAGACATAATGTTTATTCTTTTATAACCTCTTATCAAAAAATTATTTTTTATATCACTACACATAGGATATAATAAATTTCCATGATATATAGTCCATTCTCCATGAAAACTATGTATTCAACATTTATAATCGTAAATTTATCTAACACATTCATTCATATATATTTATGATTGATAATTAATTGTCTAATGTCTATATTCTAATTCTTCCAATTCCAATGAACACCAACCTATGTATTCAACATTTATAATCGTAAATTTATCTAACACATTCATTCATATATATTTATGATTGATAATTAATTGTCTAATGTCTATATTCCAATTCTTCCAATTCCAATGAACACCAACCTCTCAAAGACATAATGTTTATTCTTTTATAACCTCTTATCAAAAACTTATTTTTTATATCACTACACATAGGATATAATAAATTTCCATGATATATATAGTCCATTCTCCATGAAAACTATGTATTCAACATTTATAATCAGAACAAAGTTATATAATTTAATTAATTATGTTTGGACTTTTATACTTATAATAAAAAATAAGTAGAACATTCATTTGGTCTTAAAATTATTGGTTGTTGCGAAGCTACCTTGTTCCCACCAAGATCCTTCGAATTCTTTAATATATATTTGTCAATTTAAACACTTACAAACTAGTGCATGTCTTGAACTTGGCTATTTTTTAGAATTTTATAGCTTTATGTTACTATTAGACTCCTTCAATTTCCCTTTTATGAAATTATTGTATACCAAGATCCATTTCTCCTTCTAATACTTATTCCTTGTACTATTATAATGTCCTACCCTATCCTTCTTATTTTCCCATCGACATTAACTAATTGTTTTCCTTGTATAAAATTCCTTCAATTATACTCTATCGATTATGAGTGATGGTTCAACCTTCCATATTCCTAATATATGTTCTCTACTTGGACTTGAATACCTTCATAAAATGTCATTGCTAGTTCATCATTTCCTTTCACTACTTCTATTGTGACAATAAAGGTCCTTTGATTGGGAATCACAATATCCTTGCATCCTCATAATTGTTGATGACCATATCCTAGTTATTCCAAATAGTATGATTGGGAATCACAATATCCTTGCATCCTTCATAATTGTTGATGACCATATCCTAGTTATATTCCAAATAGTATAAGTCTTTAGGATCTCCCATCCTTTTTCCATCAATCTCCATTGGATCCTTTTGATTCATTTTCAACTTGTATATATTTAATTTTACATATGTCCATTTCCCAACCCTTACCAATTTTATTTTTTAAGTTCCTCTTATTTATGCATTATCATTACTTGTCTCCATTATTTTTTTTTAACTAGATGCTTTTTCTACATCTAGCAATAGTCATCCTTTGATGATTCCCAATCCACCCTAATATATTTCATCGTTGGTTCTTTTCACTCACCCTATACACTTATGATAATTCCTTACTATATGGTGGACTTTGGACAAAATTCTAGTTCTTTATTGAAATGTATAACCCTCTCACACTAATTGACCACCCAACTATTATATAACATAATATGTACAAAATAACCCAATGAACATCAATTTTGTTAATTTCATGCCTACAATAAGTGAATGAGTGAATAATAAGACTAGTACACTGGGCTCATTTTTCAATAATTTATCATGCATTTGTGTCACAAAAACATCAAGCTTCCAACAAACGCATCAACCTGATTTCGTCATTAGACACGTGTCACACTATCGTTGAACATACTATCATCGTTCTTATCACTCTCGTTACGAAAAGACATTTGGTTGGAATATCAAAAAAAGTGCGTGTAAATATCCACAAAAGTTCGTCTAATGGTCAAAAAACAATTGTCAAAAGAGTGAAATAAGTTTGTCGATATTTTGGCATATGTTTTTCGATTGTGTGACGCACATTTGTCAATATGTCGACGCATGTTTGTCAAAATTGCATGTAAATAGCCACAAAAGTTTGTCTAATGATCGACAAGCATTGGTTGAAAGAGCGACGTACATTTGTCAATCATTCAATGTCTGTTGGTCAAGCTTTCTATGTATGTTTGTCAAAAGAGCATGTAAAGAGCAACAAAAGTTTGTTTAATGATCCACTAAAATTCATCCAATGATCGATGTACATGTTTCGATAGTTTGAAATCTATCTGATCTGTCGACATATGTTTGTCGATAGAGCATGTAAAGAGAAACAAAATTTTGTCTAATGATTGACAAATATTTGTCGAAAGATCGACATAGGTGTCCTTGTACCTTTGAGAGTAAAGCTTATACACGTCGATATGTATTTTGAAAGAATGACAAATGTACATCGAGATATCATCTACATTGGTCTAAATATAGACCTAAGTTGGTTGATATACCGAAGTACATTTGTATACAAATAATAAAAATGGCTTCGTAAGTCCAACGGGGTTTGCAAGAAAAAAAATAAACACTACTAAGGACATGATTTGGTGATGGCCAGTAGGCATAATGAAATCACCTTAGTTTCTACAATCAATCCCACAAAAACTAGGAATCCACCCACAGAGTGCACAATGACATAATACTAATTTAAAACATAAATTAACAATTAAACTATACCACAAGGGATTTGTTGCTACAGGAAAAGAAAATCTGAAATAAAATTGGTTGACAGAACATAAAATATATCTATTATTAATAAGAACAAAAATCTATTATAGCCATACTCATCCTTTTTGCACTATTTTCTTTCCTTCTTTATATTTTCATTTCTTGGTGGATGAAACGTTCATACCCTTCGAATTCCTCCAACGATTTCTTGTTTTTATTTTCTTGGATAGTTGCATGGTACCCTTTTCCAAAACTATTTTCTAACCTTTTAAGTTAATGATATTTGACAGTTGTGTCCACTTAAACAATTTTTTTCCCCTGCTAAATTGGCCTTCCACTTGTCACCAACTCTTTACCATACACGTGGAGTTTAAAACAAAAAATTCATAGATTTAAAATACGCTTGTGCATGTTGCAACAACTGTTACAACATGTGTTGCAACAATTGTTACATCATGTGTTGCAACAACTATTATAGCATGTGTTGCAACAACATAAACATGTTTCAATATCTTCATTGTTCATAATTAGGCATTAGAGATTATGTGAGACTACAACAATTATGAAATATTATAAAGATATTGCTCACAAAAGAGAAAGGAAATAAATTAACTATCTGCAACCAGGGTTTAGGAATATCATTCCTACAACAATTGTATGTTCTTCTGGAGTCCTTGCTTTTTGCAATAAATAATTGCATGGTCATCCCTGAACCCTAAACCCTTTTTCACTATTTTCTTCCCCCCTTTATCTTTTTCATTTCTTGGAAGATGAAACGTTCATACCCTTCAACTTCCCCCAACCATTTTTTTTTTTTCTTGGATAGTTACAGGATCCCCTTTTCCAAAATTGTTTTCTAATTGTTTAAGTTAATGATATTTAACGATTATGGCAGCTTAAAACAATTGTTTTCTTGTATTGAATTGGCCTGCCACTTGTTACTTTCTCTTTACCATACACACAGATTTTAAAATTCAAAATCCATAACTTTAAAATACACTTGTGCGTGTTGCAACAATTATGTTGCAACAACTATTATATCATGTGTTGCAACAATTGTTGCAACAACTGTTATAACATGTGTTACATCAATAGAAGCATGTTATAAAAATAATAACATGTTGCAAGAACTTAATTGTTCATAATTAGGAATTGGATATTATGTGAGTCTACAACAATTATGTAAGATTATAAAGCTATTGCTCACAAAAGATCAAAAAGGGAAGGACTTAACTATCCACAACCAAGGTTTAGGAATATCACTCCTACAACAACAATATGTTCTTTCAAGGTCGATGCTTCTTGAAATAAAGTATTGCATGGTTTTCCCTCCTTACAATTTTCATGTATCATACGTGCAATATAGGCATCACAAATAGATTTTGACTCTCTACTCCCAGGAAGAAAGATTGTCCCCCCGATCTACCTCGGGGCCATAAAATTTCTGAGGATGATTGGTGGGGATGTTCTGATCTTCAAAAAACGTTTGTAGCCTCAAAAATTTAATATCAACAAGCTAAATGATAAGGTCCTTGAAAATATCAGGATGAATTAGAGACATCATGAGATTGTGCTCCAAGACAACCCTTAGAGGAAATCAACCATCAAGTAATAGTTCATAAATTAAAATGATAATCCTGAAAAAAGTAGTGGTTGTCTAGGTAAGTTATCACAACAAATTTTAGAAATGAGGTTAGTAGAACTACTGACAAAAACATAGAACATGAACCTGACACAATAATAAAGGTACGAGTCAAAGGGAAGTAGACACTTCAGATGTATTATTTAAAGGAAGATATTTTTTTCACTCAAACTCATTATTGTATATGTTAATGAAATACTAGAAACATAGATAGGTTTACTATGATATGAAAAATAATAACATTCATAATAGCCTGGATGCTTAATGCCATATACAATACTATTTTTTGGTAATTTATGGAGCCAACAATGGCCATTTTCACACTATTAAATTGAGGTCTAGGATCTTCCTACAAAATTAAAAGAGCCTAGTGTCCAAGGTCAACATGGTGTATTATGATGTATAGATTCAACAATATAAAATTTTCATTTATTTACCAAAAAAAAAAAATTGGTTGCTACATTGAAATTTACTAAATACAATTAGTCATTATATCTAAAAACAAAAAATACGTCTAGTTAATAGGTACTATGAAATGGTATAAGGATTGTTCATACATGGACAAAAAGAAAAGAAAACATAGAAATGTTACCTAGACAATATTACATCCATAACGACTGCAAAACTTAGCAAGTGCAACTTGATTGGATGGTTTCAATGACTGTTGAATGATGGAAGGATACTTCCCTATGCCCTGTGTTGATATTCTTTCCAATGAAGTTACAAAAAATTTCTTGGGATCTATAATTTCTTTGATTGGATCATCCTCTTTCTTTCCATCATTGTAAAGTTGGGAAAATGTTGGAGTGTATCCAATAGTTTCCTGCAAGATTGATTCAAACAGTGGTGGGAGGAAAAATCCCTAACATACCATAGGAATCTTTAGTGTGTTGTATCGTGGACAGTGTGGTTGACACAAAATTCCATTATATTCCACAACAAAGAGGTTATAACCTTCCAAGTCTTGCATCAAATTAGATTTTCATATGAGGACATTTGGATAGCTTCTAGACCCAAACCTCCTAGAATTGTTCCTGGATTAATCATAGACTTGGTGAATGGTATCAAAGAATTACAAGCCTTGTTGTTGGAACCTGTTTATAGACAAGTTATGGAGATGATTCAGAAGTTCGTGGATGTCACCTGCACACATGTATATAGAGAACTAAACTGGAAGGTAGATTAGTTGTCCAAACAGATGGAGATGATTTTTATTACCATCATCATTACATAAGTGAAATATGGATCAAGGATGCCACTTGTAACAAAATATTTCTTTGATTGAATATAGATGTCATGTTGATAAGGACATTGATATTGTCTTCGCTCAGAACATTTCATATAATCCTAGAAAGACCATAGTTTATTTTTCATTGAAGTCTTTAGGATCGATAAGGTAAACAACTTGATGTATTTAAAGGATTGTTATTTATTAAACTATACATGTGGGAATCTCAACATGCTCAATATGAGAATTTTTATTTATGTTGTGGAGGCAATACAAAATGTATCTTTCATTTCTCCTTGAAATATTTACATATGATTATTTTTTTTGGAGTATATATATAGATTAGAAACAATGATATTCATAATCTCATAACATATGAAATAATTTGAATTATGCAGTGTGAAGCAATGACAAATTGGATTTGTATTATGCGACAACTTAAGACTAAAGAACCAAACCTACAAAGAGTTAACAACTACAATTAAGAATAAAAACTTAGAGTCCCAACAATACAAAGGAATATAATTAATAGTAAACAACATACATGATATTTTATCAAGTTTCAATTGACAATATTTACAATTCAACTACAAATTTCAAAATCCAAATAGGCTAGATTCTAATAGACAACTGTCTAGTAATCTAAATTAGAACCTTGCTCTACATAGTCTTCTAACTTATCCATTTATTTTTCTCTCTCTTTTTTTTTTAAGATGGCATCCTATAGGCCTGTAGGATGCCATCTATTCGGAATCTCTTGCCATAAAATTACTTTCAATCTTGTTAACCTATGTGAGTAGAAAGGTTAATCTTATTATATTATTTTTGTTTACTTAAGTGGACTATAAATAAATTGGCATAAAGTACAAAATAAAATGTTTAACACCCTGTTAAGTAATGACATTGGCATCATTACATAGTGATATTAGAGTGAAAAGAGAGAAAGATGAAAATTTATTTATAGCCCAACCAAATGAGTGTGTCAATACATTACACAAAGACTCTCTTTATAAAATCACCTTGTTGAGGTTGACTATTGTTTTTGAGTCACTAACATGAGTCAAAGTCAACATGGGAATTGAAGCCACCAAGCTTTGTCAAATTAAAAATGGGTTTAAGAGTCACCAACTTTACCAAAAAGTTGGCATGGGTATTGAAGTCAACAATTTTGGTTGAATTATACTTGGCCATCAAGTTGACTTATCACTATCACTATTGACCAAGGGAAAAATCAAGAGACCTTCTATAAATCACCTAGATATTAAAGCAGTAGAACTCTTGGAACTGAAGAGGGAAGTTCTACATTTTTCCACAAAAATGATCGAACCCTTCTATTCATACTTTGTGCATGTCTCTATTATTATAATGATGGTCATATCCAACATTTGTGTTGCATATACAAGTCAATTTAATCGAATCTAGGAGGAATAACAATGAAATATGGATGCAACATGGTTGTAATTGTTGTGCCATCAAAAATCTCAGTTGCTCTAGTAGTAAGGATAGCAAGGACACTTTTTTATAGAATGTAAGTTGACAAGGTACTCAATATTTGTAACAATAGCACATTTCTTGTTGAAGTATTATGTTGTTATAACTCTTTCCCTCCTCAATGAGTAGGTTGACAAGGTTTTCAAAGTATAGATTCTTCCTATTTCCATTGATCTAGAGAGGAGGTTAGGAGAAAGTATGTGGCTACAAGGGTTTAGGTTGCTTCAAACTAGATGGCAATAACTCCTCCTTCTGATTGTTGTAGCAAGGTTGTTAGATAGGAATCAATGGATTTAGTTGGTTAGTTTACTACAATTATGCTCATGATATGCATACCTTGTTGGTAAATGTGAGATAGAGCCATTTTGGAGAAATTTCTCCCTTGTCACATCATCACCCCTACTTAAGGTTAGCATTTGAGTAGGAATTCCTATGGCTAGATGGTGAATTTTTCCTTTTCATTTAGTTTCACCAGTTATTATAATTAAACATCAATGTTCCAAGTATGAGTAGTTGTAATCTATTATGTTATCTCTCCTCATGATGATATGTTTTTTTTTATTATAAAATGAATGAGTTGAAATAACTGGTCTATTTGGACCATTATATCGTATATGGGGAACATTATGCACAATATGCACAATTTTGAACTAAAGTTAAACAAATAATTCATATAAGGATGAAATAACAATAAAATTAACCTAGGATAAACTAAGAAAATAATCAAACTTAGTACAAGAAACTTTAAAAATGGAACTCACTTTTTTCCTGCTATATGATTTATCAATATTGTTGTCAATGTTCATTGAATCAATCGCTAACTCAAGAAAGAATTCTACATCGCCAAGTCCTCTGAACATGTATTTCTGCACATTAAACATTAGAAAACATCAATGTTAAGGGAGAACATAAAATGCCACATCAAATTACATTCAATAATATCTAAAATCAATATCATTAAATGGATAATAAGAATACCCTAATGAGCTCCTCTTGGTTTCAATAATAAATTATTCTCTACTAAATAGGGCCAACCACGTGAAGGTGGAAGCTCATTTGGACCCTCCTCCCCTTCGCATCACTCTCAATTCCCCATACCCAATCATGCATAGTAATTTAAACAAAAATGGTACAACTAATAATTTATATTAGTAAAATTTGTCCTCAAAATATTTACAATCATTTCCTTTTATGTTTCTTATTTTTCATAAAAGTACTTTGTAAATCATCAGTAATATCATCTTCAACCCCTTTAGTTGCTAGACCCTCTTCTAGCCATACTGCATGACTATGTTTCATCTCTACCATTGTACTACTTCTAGTAATATAACATAGTAGTGGTTTCTTTTGCAGTACAGGGGCCTCCACTACCACAACATCAAGCATTAAAAGGACATGGTTAGTTACTATTATTTATAGCAGTATTTCATTAATACAAATACCATGATTGTTGTTGGTGTGTAATTGGAGACCGTGTTTCTCAAAGGTTACCAACAAATGCGTGCACCACTTTAGTCTAGTTGTGTTGGAATATTTAAACTTTTGTAATGGAAGGAGGTCTCAGCCGAAGCGCAATCGAGACTTTGTGTGATAAAGAGAGTTATAAAGGACACATCATATGATATAGGACATCATGTTATAGTTCCATACTTATATGTAAATATATCATAGAATCATAATCCTTAGATCGATAAAGAAACTTAACAATCTTTGTTGCATTATGTTAACGTAAACACATACATTATAGAAGTTTCTAAAATAATAATGCAATTAGTAAATACACAATACATGAAAGATTACATGAAAAGAAGACCAAGGATCCATCCATAACAAAATAGAATTTGTATGCCCGAATACTCCTTTCTATATTATTATATCTCGTAATGGTGAACATAAGGAAGGTCTTTCATATCACAGATTGCACAACTAAACCAAAACTAGTTATTCACTTGGAAGATATATACTACCAATGTAATCTCATACAATAACAAAATGTCAGAAAAAAAGTACAACAAAACACATGTCCATTCTAAAATCCCAACCTTTCTCATTACATTTTCCCCAATTTATATCATTTTCTTGGTCATTTCTTGATTATGCTTTGTCTTTTCTTGCGCTCGAAGCTTCTAGGATTTTCGACTTCTTCCTCCAACTGGTGCATCACTCTTTTTCCTTGTTGGCACACTAGTAGCTAGCTTTACGGCCCTTATATCTAATGCTGATGTGCTATGGGGTTCCATGAAACCTTTATGCTTCCTCAAAACTGATTCTTCAAAACAGAGGGCCCAATAGGCTCCGACCACACTCATTAACTCATCTTGAGTCAACCTTTCACCTCTTTACTTTTATCTACCTCAAGTGGAGGGACCAACTCTCAGAACATATGCAGTTCTTTCTCTCAAAATATGGCATATTGCTCAACTCTATCCTTCCATTTCCTTTCCAAAATTGACGCACCTGCAACAAATTCCTGGGTAACATTGGCATCGGGTACCTTAGACTTGGTAGCCAACAAATCATTCCACTCTATATTAGCAAGTGCGTCTAACTACTGAAGTGAAATGTATTTCTCTTGTACTGTAGGTTGAAACTCTTGGAGTGTTTCTTTGGAATATTTACTCACTTCATCCATGGAATCCAGCCTATCATCCTCAATTTGGATCTATGTAAACTTAGTCGACTAATCTATCAAATCAACAATATTTCAAACTTCTTCATGCATATTTTTAATCCTAGTGTGCAACTCTTCGACATGATTAATGCGTTGGTCCAACAACCCAACCCAGTTTGTGACCATATCAAAGAGTCGATGAAATTCCTCAGCCCAACCATGCAGCGAGGATTTAACATTGGTACCTTCTTCAAATACAAATGTAAGATTTTGTAGGAGATTTTTTGGTTTCTCCTTTTTATTTAACTTGAACATGGATACCCCCTGCTATCGAGTATCTATTTTTGCAACCAAATGGGACCATGCATTGAAAATAAGGTCAACTCAGTCAGGTGGTGCAACCCGGGTGATATCTTCTAGTGGTTTAGGAATGAACTGGCAGAAACATGGCTAGAATTGAGAAATTTTTTTGGAAACGACTGCAACAGTGGATTCGGCCTAGACCCACAAGTTCTACTTAATTTATTTGGAAATAGTGGCTTCCATGACAACCTCATGTAAGGATTTAGTTTTCTATGTGAAGGATTTATCGGCATGATAGAATATTGTGATCCTCCATTGTAGTTGATCAGTTGAGGCCCAAATAAAGTGAAAAATATTTGGTGTAGCCTAGGTGGGCAATTCTCCACTGATGGAAATGGAATCCCAAGGTGGTTGCGAAGCAAGCGGTTGGCCACTTGCGATAGAGTGCTCTGAAAAACGTGAGGTACCAAAATCCTATGGTGTAGGTGAGTGTGATCTGAGGCTCTGCACAAGATGATCAGTAACCTCTGGCAAGAGTGTTGTCAGCATCTATGTCTTCTCTAAGTAGATCTTCAAGATAGCTCACCATTGTTGAGGATTCTATAGAAAAGGTTCAATCTGTTCATTGATAGAATTAGTGCTATATGTAATGACCTCCTATCGTCACCGTGCGTTCCCAAAAACGCCCAACAAACTATATTCTTCTCATGGTCAAAACGGCGGTAAAATTTTTAACATTTGCCAGAACAACTCACACAATCTTGCAGAACCGAAATTTGCCGAATATACAAATGCCATAAAAATTCCACGATTTCAACATCAATAACATTTAATTACCGAAAGTAAAATGCATTATACTTTACCAGTTTAAA
>ML777181.1:198282-220036 GCA_009831015.1 Picea engelmannii
AGCACCTGTATATAGCAATAGTAAAACATCCTGTCATCAATCATGACGCATCATCATCAAGGTTAAGTGGTTCATCATCATAAGAATCCAGATCACTTGCGAGCAAGTGTCCTCAAAGAATAAGTTTTGTCAGTGCGCCAGAGAGGGATGTTACACTATACATTATCTGAGTATCATCCTGTGTGTTGAAAAGGTCCTATGGAGGGTCCTCATTCATTGAAGCATTAGGTTCAGGCCCTGTCTTGAGTTGTATCTGATTGATCGTCTCGAGAGATGAGTGTTGGGGGACTAAAAGTTACGATATTTGGGGAGAAGTGGAAGGGAGTGGACAAATAGTTGTAGTGGGTTGAACAATAGGGTCGATCCTAAGTGTATCCAATTGAGTATGGGGTGAGGATACTGGAGGTGTGTGTGTACCGTAGAGGACCCACCATTCTATGAAAAGTTGGCTTCCTCAACAATAGTGGAAGATTGGAGTTGTTCAGGAGGGTCATCAAGGATATGGATGATGGGGGTTGTGGATGGGGAAGGGAATGAGGTGAGAATTTTAGAGTGCATCCGAGGTGATGTGGTATGTATTAGGGGGTGGTATGCATAGAAAGTGGGGCAATGTGACCTTACGGTGGGATGGACGAAAGGGGGGAAGCCTCAATTATGAAAATATCACCAGTGGATTGGGATGGGGATTTGTTATGAAAATTATTCCAAGGAAGAACATAAATTAGTACATCCCTCATTTTCTTCCCTAAGATCGTAACTTCATAAAGAATGGAAGTGAACAAAATTTGAAGTGTGCCACTGGAAAATGATTCCTCTTAGACTTCTTCTTGCTCGTCCTCTGGACTAGTAGGTGGTTGGGTTGTATTTCTCCCTCTAGGGATGACATTTGATATATCTTCTTGATCCAAACAGAAATAGGTGGCCACGCACCTATTCCACTGGTTCAAAACAGGGGTTTCCACTTTGGCTGTTTTTCTACATATTTTTGAGTCCTAAACTTTTGGGGCCATTTTGAGGCCCTAAACAACATTTTATGGGCCCACCATAGTCACACTATAAGCACTAGCCACAGTGTGATGGAACAATGTGTAGTAATCATATAGACCTTTCAAATGAGCTATCATGTGCCCCAAAAAGAGATCGTATGAAAAATTTACTCCCTTGGGAAGTTGACGTGCCAACTTACCCCATCGGGGCCCACATGAATTTTGGTGTTTCATCTTTTGGAGTTAGGGTTTTGGATTTTCTTTATGATAAAAAATACTCTAGAGCCTCATTGTAAACATCATCATATTCTTGTGAATGATCATAGCCATAGCATCTCTGCTCAGATATAATTTACCACCATTCTAGCGAGTTATTCACTCTGTAATTTTATCATTTCTATACATTCTCTCATTAATAAAAACCGTGCATTACAATATCTCTGTGTTTATTGCAATATTTTTGTGTATCTCACAATATATTTGTATATTTCATTGTTATATTTATTCCTTCATTTCATTCTCAAAATAATCTGGATCAATGGTATCAGAGCAGGCTACGCCTTTTCATTTCTTATGCATTTCCCCGACGAGGTTAGAATATAGAGAGTTGGGTATCGAGCTAGCTTTCCCTGAGGATAATCTCTCTCGCTAGACCAAGTAGCCTCCCATAGAAAAAGAAAATATGAATGAGGGAGAATAATATCCCATAAAGTTATTTCTTATGGAAGCCCTCGCACAACAGAGGAACAAGATGTTGGAGAGTTTTGCTCAAATCCTTCAACCATTGCCGACAATAATAGGCGCGTCTTCACCAATAAATCGCTTTGGAGATGCTACCCCATTCAATGTACAAGTTAATTTTGATATTCCCATATTTCAAGGTCATTTCGATGTGGACTATTTGGAAAAATGGTTAAATTTTCTAGAAGGTCATTTCACTCCTTAAGGCTATTCCCCATGTCAAACATTGGTGGGAACCTTACTGCGAGAAAGCTCCATAGAGGATTCTGAAATATTTGGGGTCGAGCCTGCTTGGGATTTGTTTATGGATGTGGTCAAGGAGAAATATTACCCTGTGGGAAACTATGATGACCAATACATGAGATGGACCATGTTGCATCAAAAGTGGGACAAAATAGTGTCGGAGTTCACAAATACCTTCCATACCTTGTGCACCAAGTTAGGTATCAAAGACTCTAAGTGACATCTGGTTCTGAAATACCACAGATATCTACACAGATACATTCAAAACAAAATTGAATTTCTATACATTTCATCACTGGGAGCCGCTTATAGATATGTTGTCAAAATCGAGAAAGAATTTAAGAATAAAAACAAGAGAGAATTTAAGTCTGCAAATCCACAACAACCAAAGTATGGTAAAGGAATCCCTAACTCACTGAGTATTCAACCTCAATACAACTAGTCTAATCCACATGAAAAGAAGGGTAATGGAAAGATGGAGAAGGACAGTGGGAAGTGGTGTAACTTACACAAAATACCTTGGCACAACACCGATGAATGTCACTCGAAACAGTCATTGGTGGTTGAGCTCAAAGAAATATATTTGAGCCCCGACTTAGACTCCGATTTAGAAAATAATAAAAGGAGACAGATAATCAACGCAAAATCCACTGCTACTATCGCGACCGCAACAATCCAAAGATAAGAACTAGAGGATCCTAAGGAGGGGGGGTTATTTTTCCATTCACACATGTGGGTGAAGGGGATCCCACTAGATTTTATTATTGCTAGTTGAATCCAAAAGAACCTCATCTCATCATAGGTCGTCAAGTAGTTTGATTTACCGACAACACCACACCCACAACCATACAACATCAGATGGCTTCGCCAAGGACGAGATATTTGTGTCAACCAACAGTGTCACCTATCATACGACATCAATCCCTTCACAAATAAGGTATTGTGTGTTAAAATATTGTGTAACTACAAATAATATTACTATCCCCTTTTGTGGATAAAGATAAAATATATTTATTATTGATTAGATCAATCCCCTTTTATGGATTGATCATGTCGGCCATTGTAATTGACCAAATCCCCTTTTGCGGATTGGTCAAACCCTAATTGTAATAGGCTAAATAAGAAGTCAGCCTTAGTATATATTAAAGAGGCCCCAGAATATATTAAAGGTGGTTATAAGCACCCAGAAGAAGAAGTCGGCCCTGCCAGTGAAGAGACACTTCCACATGTGCCAGAATTGTATAAATAAGAGAGGCCAGTGCCTCATTTGAACGTACACACAGCTCAGTCATCTAGTGCACAAGTTTTGAAGGAAGCCATAGTTGCTGGTTGCCGGAAGAAGGAAGAGAGAGAGGCGTGTTGCTCAGTGTTGGATATTCTCTATTGTCTGGTTCATTATCTTGGCATTGTATTGGCTATCTATATTAAGGAAGTTTTGTTGGGTTTTCTTCCCCTTGAGGGTTTCCTAGGAGAAATTCTTGTGTACTCTTGTGATTGTGTTTCTCTCAGTGATCCTATCTATTATGATATTGTTATATAGTAAATTGAAAGTAACCTAATAATAGCTGAAACTTTAATATGGTATCAGAGCTACGTTGAAGAGAGCATCTTTCACAGGAAAAATAAAAATGTCACTATTGTCGTACATGAAAATTAGGGTTTTTATTGAAGAAGGTTTTCAGCCCCAAATCCATCTAGAAAGGCGTGCCCTACCTCAAGGAACGTTTTGGCATCTTAAGCACACATTTTCAGTGGCTAGATCTCCTAGAAAGTGAAACCCTAGTTTTCACAAAGTACCAGAAAACCAGAGTACCAGAAGTACCAGAAGTACCAGAAAACCAAAAGCACCAGTCCAAAAATCCGCAAATCAAGTTTGAAGGGGTAAAATTTGGATTTTCAGAAATATAACTGTACCACCATACTTGCCTCAATCCAGCGCATCTTTTGCTAAGTTCAGTTTTCAGATCCAAGAAATTTGATTTTTTTTATTATTTCTATAGCCTGAAGGGCTAGGGTTTCTTCTACAAGAAAGAATGGCTACCAGCATGAGGGTAGAAGACAGGCTGGAAGTATCTAAAAAATTCAGATCAAGATGATTCTAGACGAGAATGATCTCCTAGAACATGTTACAGTGGGTGTACTAGAACCAAAGGAAGAAGATCAAAAGACTAAGCATAAGAAGAATGAAAATAAAGAAAAGAGAATTGTGTCATATTCAATAAAGGATCACTTGATCCCTCATATATTTGAACTACAGACAACAAGGAAAATGTATGAAGCACTCAACAAGTTATATGAAAGAAAATACATTAGCTAGAATCTTGCCTTAAGAAATCAGCTTCGTAATATGAAGATGGACAACTCAGAATCTGTCACATCCTATCTTATGAGAGTTTCTCAGATCAGAGATCAACTTGCAGCTATTGGAGATGTCATTAGTGACAAAGAACTTGTAACCACAACCCTAAATGGGTTTCCAACATTTTGGATTCCCTTTGTACAAGGAGTGTCTGCAAGAAGCAAGTTACCCAAGTTTGATAAGTTATGGGCAAATTGCACACACTAAGAATCTAGACTTGCAGACCAACATAGGAGATTACTTGTTGACAAAGAGGAAGCTCTTACAGTTCAAAAGAACAAAAGAAGTTCCTTCAGAAGGAACAATAAAGAATCTAACTATGTAAGAGTTCCAGACAAGAAGAAATATGTTTCAAAGATCAGATGCTACAACTGTCAAAATTTGGGACACTTTTCCTATGACTGTCCTTAGGGAAAAGGAAAAATAAAGCATCAAGCACATGTGGCAGAGTAAGAGGAATCTTCTCCCTCAAAGAAATCTTTAGCAGAAATTAAGGATTATGCACTATAATTTGAAGATAGTTGATTTGAAGAAAGATAGCAAATGGTGGAGTCCATGGAGCCTCCCCACACAAAAACAAAAGATAAGTATTCATGTTTATTTCTAGTATCTTGTTTACTTCAATACTTTATCATTACAAGTTAGTTTTTTTTTTAGAATGTTAATTAACCTCGTTTATTTCAGTGTGTGTGCAGACTTATAAAGGAAGTATCAAAGAAGAGGATGAAGAAAGAGATAAAATATTTATTTCATGTATGATCACTCATGAGAGTGACAAAGAAAGCATACTATAAGTAATTTTACAAGTCTCGGAAGAAATAACTTATGTCGTGAATTGAAGAAGTTAGACAACATGACAAAGACGTATGGTATGGTGACAGTCAATGAAGACCAGACAATATCTGATAATAATATAGGAGTAGGAGGCTCCTAAAGATGAAGAACAAAAATATTCAAGATGAAGAAAAAGATGGATACTCAGATATAGTGGATGAGATGCAGGTAACTACAGGTTGCTCCAGTACCGTTCTTATAGATGTAGAGGGAGAAGGTTGATCCAGTATGAAGATAGAAAGAAATAAATATTTGAACTCAAGAAGGAACCCAGGATATTACAGAAGAAAACTTCAAGGATGATGACTAGAAGCTATTAGCTTGGTGCAAGAGGGAGCCATGTCTCTGAGTTTGAAATGGAGGATAGTGATTTGGTGCAGTTAGAAAAACAGATGGATGGTGCCTATATATTTTGATCAAGATGAAATCTATCCAGTAGATGGATGGTGCCCAGAAGATGGGTAGCATGGTATTATACCATTGAAATATTTTGGACCATAAAAGATTCTTTTAGATCCCATAGCTAGACCTTCATAGAAAAGGAAGAGACCTTCATAGAGAAAGAATGAGGAATCCCATAGGTAGACCTTCGTAAAGAAGGAAGAGACCTTCGTAGAGAAGGGGAATGATAAATTTTCCAAGGTTGGCCTCTGTCCAAGTGTTGAGTTTTGGATACTCTAGGGACATGCTAGAATACCCTCATAGAGAGGAGTGTGACCACCCTCGTAGAGAGGAATGTGGATGTTTCTCCAAGGGGCAGTGGGCAGATACTCTCCTCTAGCCAAGGATTGAGTAGCCTGGAACACAAACCTTGACCATGTGGAATGGTTAGTTGGCTATTGAGGTTTGTGTTGTGATCCTGCACGAATCATGGAAAGGGAGTCTAGTCTTTCCCAGGATAGCATCTTAGCTTCTCTAGTTCATGTGGGATGACTAGGAGTGAAGCTATGGTAGTAGTCCTCCCCAGTGGATGGGTGAAATAGATGACTACAAGAGAAGGGAGAACATAAAAGGAATGGAAAAACTCATAGGACATCTTCTGTGTGAAGATAAGATATATTCTGTGTGAAGATAAGAAAGAAGTATCTTCTGTGTGAAGACGAAAGAAAGAAAAAGTATCTTATGCGCGAAGATAAAGAGAACAAAACTTTCGATGATTTATAGATATGCCAGTCAGTGATCATGATGCCAGATGACTAAGTGGAAGATATTGATGCCTCCTATTATCCAGTTGATGATGTTTCCTAGTTGATGATGTTGCCCAATTCATGATGCTATCCAGTGGAAGCCACTACCTAGTTGATGTTGACATCCAGTGACCTGTCAAAAGATAAAGAATATCCTTCTTGTTAAGAGGGAGTGTTAAAATATTATGTAATTGCAAAGAATATTCTTATCCCCTTTTGTGGATAAAGATAAAATATATTCATTATTGATTAGATCAATCCCCTTTTGTGGATTGATCATGTTAGCCATTTCAATTGACCAAATCCCCTTTTGCGAATTGGTCAAACCCTAATTGTAATAGGCTAAATAAGAAGTTGACCCCAATATATATTAAAGAGGCCCCATAATACATTAAATGTGGTTATAACCACCCAGAAGAAGAATTCGGTCCTGCTAGTGAAGAGACACTTCCACATGTGCCAGAATTGTATAAATAAGAGAGGCCAGTGCCTCATTTGAACATACACATAGCTCACTCATCTAGTGCGCAAGTTTTGAAGGATGTTGCAGTTACCGATTGTCAGAAGAAGGAAGAGAGAGAGGCATGTTGCTCAGTGTTGGATATTCTCTATTGTCTGGTTCATTATCTTGGCATTGTATTGGCTATATATATTAAGGAATTTTTGTTGGGTTTTCTTCCCCTTGAGGGTTTCCTAGGATAAATGCTCGTGTACTCTTGTGATTGTGTTTCTCTCAGTGATCCTGTCTATTATGCTATTGTTATCTAGTAAATTGAATGTAACCTAATAATAGTTGAAACTTTAACACTGTGTGATGTTTCCCCAATGGAAGTCTGTGATGTTATTTTAGTACCACCATATATGTGGAGGAATCATGCTATTTATGAGTCTCAACCCCGTGGCATCACTGTTACTCTGGGGGTCATCCCTATAGGATACCAAAGGTAGTTCTTACTACTGTACCAAAAATATATTGCTGCAAAGTCATCTCTCATACCACAAAGTTTATCCTCTTCATAACCTGGTTAGAAGAGAAGGACATTGCAACCATTGCAGCCTCAACCCAAGACCCTGCTATCCAACAGAAGCATATCAAAAAGATTTTAGAAGAGCACCAAGATATTCCTACTACATCTTCGCTAATAGATTCCTCCCACAATATTGAATATCATGCAACCAGATTGGCTAAATAGATCCAAATCCTCTAACAATTGGTTCCTAATAGCCTTCAACAAGCTAAGTAGGATCGCTTCTTCAACAAGGCAAGAAACTCACTAAGGCTCAAATTATGAAAAAGCTTCCCCAAGGAATTCACACAATGGAGACCATTGATTCCTAAGGAGGGAGGAAGTATTCAGGAATAAATCGGTGGCCACCCACCTATTCCATTGGTTCAAAACAAGGGTTTCCACCTTGGTAGTTTTTCTACATATTTTTGAGTCCTAAACTTATGGGGTTGTTTTGAGGCCCTAAACAATGTTTTATGGGCCCTCCATAATCACACTGTAGGATTTAGCCAGAGTGTCATGAAAAAATGTGTATTACCCAAAAACACCTTTCAAATGAGCTCTCGTGCACCCCAAATAGATATCGTATGAAAAAGTTACGCCCTTGGGAGGTTGACATACCAACTTACCCCATCGAGGCCCACATGAATTTTTCCATTTCATATTCCAGGGTTATGGTTTTGGATTTTTTTTTTATGTTAAAAAGGCCTCTAGATCCTAATTGTAAACATCATCTTCTTTCAACTGAGCATAGCCATCACATCTATTCTCAGAGATAAGATTCCACCATTCTAGCGAGTCATTCACTCTTTAATTTTATAGTTGTTGTAAATTCTCTCATTAATAAAAAAATTTCATTACTGTATCTCTATGTTTATTGCAATATTTATGTGTATCTTGAAATATCTCTGTATATTTCATTGTTATATCTTTTCCTTCATTTGATTCTCAAAATAATCTGGATCAGTGACAGGTGACGATGGTAAAAATAATCGGGAGGGTCATCAAGGATAAGGATGATGGGGGTTGTGGATGGGGAAGGAAATGAGGTAAAAAGTTTATAGTGCATCTTGGGTGATGTGGTATGCACTCGAGCAGCGATATGCGTGGAAAGTGGGGTGATGTGACCTTGTGGTGGGATGGAGGAAAATCGGGTAGCCTAAATTATGACAATATGACGAGCATATTGGGATGGGGATTTGGTATGAAAAATATTCTAAGGAAGAACATAAATCAGAACATCCTACAATTGCTTACCTGATATCATAGCATCATCAGGAATGGAAGTGAATGGAGTTTGAAGTGTGCCACTAGGAAATGCTTCCTCTTTGGATTGGTATGGCTCATCCTATGGACTAGTAGGTGGTTGGGTTATCCTGCTCTCGCTAGGGATGACATCTGATGTCTCCGCTGGAGTTGAAATTTTTTCAATGGCGAGAATCACATAAGAGACTCTGGTCCTCTTATTTTAAACAATGAACCGAGGCCATGAGGTGACTTCTTTATCAAGCCCAAATTCATCCAATTAAAATGGTAACAAACGCATATGAAAAAGAGAAAGGTCTAACCCCATAGGCCACACAAAGGTATGATTTTGGATCATTCTGAACCATATATTATGGGTATGCCTATTTATTAGTGCATGTGGAATTCAAGGTTGTTGTTTTACGACAATGAGCTCATCATACAATTGCACAAAGGAGACATTATCAATGGCCTCGTTCAATGGATTTCAATGTGGATACAACTAACATTGAAATCTCCATACTGATATTAACCCTACATTATCATTCGTAGGGATTTAATTTAAACCTTTTTCTGGAAAGAGGGATGAAATTATATGTTGTTTCTACAAGATTAAATATAGACTGTAAGCTGCATCTAGTTACTCAATTGTTGAAGTGAAATATTAGTTTACACATTTTTTACCTATGTTGTTTATAATCTAATGGACAAGTCAACTAACAAAAAAATTGTCAATTATCATTACTTAACCAAACAATGACCTCCCAAAAAAGCTACAAGTAAAATGATGGTGACTCACCATGAATGGGGAGAGATCTCCCATAAAAAAGAAGAAGCATATGATGAAAGGAGACTGGTAGACACCCCTCCAAACCTAGTTGAGATTGTGAGGAGTCTCAGGGTAGAGTTGCAAATCTTTAAGGATGACAATGACAGACTAATGAAGGAACATGAAAAAAATAATGAATTAAATACAATTTTTCTCCAAATCCTGCTAGACATAGAAATCCAGTTGCAACATGGGCCAGTAGCCTGTAACATGGACAAACACCAACCTATGAAAACCCATAGTCTATTTGAAATGTTGAGTCTTGGACTTGAAAGAAACAATACAAGAAGAAACTCTCCCATGAAGGCTCGTCATGCAGCCAATAAGCATGCCAAAACCAAAGACTCATCCAAGGATTCCTATAGTGAAGGAATATAAAGCTCCAAGGGACTGTCCAACAGTGATACTAGTTCCCATTCCCAAAAGAGAGGGAATAAGAGGAAGCACTCTAAGGGAGGTGACCTTGAAGAATTTAAGAAATCAAAGACACCTACTTTTGCTGGAGAAATAAAATAAAAATGGGAAGAGGAAGAAGCTTGGATACCAGTCCTGAAAAGGTATTTCAAAGTCCATAACTACTCTGAGAACTTGAAATCCCAAATAACTATATTTAATTTGAATAGAAAGGCCTCTATCTAGTGGGAGGACCTTAAAAACATGAAAGGAATCTGGGAAAAGGAGTTGTCTTGGAATATATTTGAGAAATAATTCAAGAAGAAGTACATGTCTGAGAGGCACTATGTTGAAAAGATGAAGGATTTCTATGAACTCAAACTAGGACAACTCACTATAGATGATTATGTCAACAAGTTATGGAACTAATGCGGTATGTACCCTACATCGAGGATGAAAAAGTGAATATGCAACAATTTCTTAGTGGACTTCCCCAGTCTTTCCGGAACAAAATTGAATTTGATGAATCAAATACCTTAGAATATGACATTCAGAAGGTTAGGTACTATTATGAGAAACTCAACCACAAGGAATAACACCCCAAGGAATGGAAAAATAAAAGTAAGATGGGATTCAAGAAGAAGGGGTTTAAACCTTAATGGTTCAAGAATTATGGGAAGAGTTCCAGAATAATCTTCCCCAAAAAACATGTGAATCAACAAAAATATCCATCTCAAAGTGGAAATTGTTGGCACAGGGGCAGACCCAGGGTTCAATGCTACAACAATGCACCAACAAAACCCTAACTACCGTCCCTTTAAACAACACCTGCGAAGCAGATGAAGTCTCACCCAAGGTAGAGCCAGGGGTGGTTGTAAGACTCAGGTGTCTGCAACCTTAGTTGGGACACAAATCTGTGATTATAACACTTAGCAATCACATAGAATAGATTATTCATCAATATTCAACCCTTATGATACTTTGCAGATAGCACAGAGCATTGCAGTATGTACTTAGATTTAAGATAATTCATCACTTAGCCACAAAATAATAGATTAGATTCGACAGATCAAGCACTAAACATCTTACATACGATATCTAATATTCATTCATATCTCAAAAGAACAAACCATAAATAGATCTTTATAAACACATCAAATCACTTAGCAAAGGAAGAGAAAAACACATCAAGTCGAGGCATAGATCACAACACACAGATTTACCATGGTTCACCCCCACCCTGGGGCTATGTCCACAAAGTCTTCTTCTTTATTAGCTTCAGTTAATCAGGTTACAACACAGAGTCACCAAAAACCCTTCTGCGCACACGACAGAAGATCTACGCAGCTCGCTAGATCCTTCTTCCTTGCGTTGTAGCACAAAGACTTCTATAATCTGTATAATAACTATCACTTAGCTTTGTAACCCTTCTACAGTCATGCACAGAGCACTACTAGCACTTAGCTTGCATCACATGGATGGGATACCGTCCCCTTACTTACTTCGCCTAGACATCTATTTATACATTACAAAAGTGGGCATAAGCGTGGGAACACCCACGGGCCAACATCCCTTTCCCATTACATTATCCCCCAAAACCCAAAAAAGCCCCAAAAAAGGGTCTAGCTTCCACGATTTTCGCTTCGCGTTGCACTCCATCTTTGACAAGCTATCGAAGTCCCCAAAATGGTCAAATATGACCAAGTGTTCCTCAAAACGTGGTCCAGGGCCAACAAGCCCCCAACACTCACCTGTGACTCATCCCAAGTCACTCAGGTCTGTGTAACCTTGCCTCAAAGGTCTCGAGCTTGGCTCGAGATTCTTTGACTTGTCTCTGTGCTACTACTTCTTGCTCATAAAATTCTTGAACAACCTCTTCGCTGATAGGTCCTTCCAGTTGCTTCTCGACTGTAACAACTACTTGTTCTAGTAGTGTTCCTTGGCCTTCAATTTCTTCAAACAATAGGTAGGCCGCCTCCTGGCTCGGCTGGAGTTTCTAGGTGACTTCCATCACTCTGTTGTGTGTGGTAAGAATGAGTTGTTGGGCAGTGAGTTTTTCCTGGGATCTCTTCATCCTATCGATGGGTGATAGGAGTTTGAACTCTGCCTGTACTGTATCTGCGTACTTCTTTTCTTCCTGGAGTTGGGAATCCAGTTTCTTCAACTCTGGGTCTTCAGATAGTTGTTCATATATTTGCGCTCTTCTGCTACTTAGTTGTTTACATTCTAGAGCAAGTGTTTTAATCCTCTCGACTATTCTCTAAGCATTGAATTCTTGTTGGTTGCGCACTTCTTGTGGAGTCTGTGGTATGGTCTGAAGCTCTAATTCCATGACCCTTTGTTGAAGTTGCTGAATAACTTCAGCCAGCTTTGTCACGTGGCTCTCTATGGGCTCTTCGGCCTTCTGCTCTAAGTCGGTCATAGAGTGAAATGCTCTGTTGATTGCTTCTTCAATTCCTATCTTCTTTGTGAGCAACTGCTCTTTCTCTTTTTGGATCTTTTCTCTATCTTCTTCAAATTTTTCTTGGAGAGCATTCTTCTCTTATTGTGCGGCTTGGTGTTGTTCAATAATTTCCTCCTGTGATTTCTTTCAAGCCAGTGGAATAACTGGGTGGCCATCGATATCCAACTGGATCAATTGGTTGGCTACCCATAAATATAAATAGGACTATTGTAACAAAACCTTAGAATGTGAATATGACAAAGGGAAGAAAAGAACTTTTTAGGGAATTCAAAATCCTCAGTAAGATATATATCAACACTCCAAATGAAGAAGTATTGTAGGAAGGGATTCCCTTTCTATGAAATACAAGTATTGAACTTAGTTGAGGACCAAAATCCAAGCCTATAAAATCACCATATACTGAAAGACTATAGATATGTGTTTCTTGAACAAGTATTGAGTTTACCTCCAAAGAGAGACATTGACTTCTCAACAAAGCTTGTACCTAGAGAAGTGTCAATGTCTAGACCACCCTATAGAATGAGTACCCCAGATATAGTTGAGATCAAATTGCAGCTGAAAGAAATGTTAGAAAAGGGTTACATTCTACCTAGTGTGTCTCCTTGGGGATCTCCAACCTTGTTTGTAAGGAAGAAGGATGGCACACTGAGGTTGTGTATAGACTATATACAACTCAATAAAATGACCATTAAGAATAAGTACCCCTTGCCAAGGATTGATTATTTATTTGAGCAACTAAGAGATGCCGCCATCTTTTCCAAGATTGATTTGAGATCTGTATACCATCAAGTTCGAATTAAGGATGAGGAAATCCACAAAACCACCTTTAGGACATGGTATGAGCACTATAAATTTGTGGTAGTGCCATTTGGTTTCACTAACACACATGTAACCTTAATGTAATTGATGAAAAGTATATTCAAATATTTCTTGGACATATTTGTATTATTTTTTATTGATGACATCCTAATTTACTCAAAGAATAAGGAATATGATGAAGAAAATCTAAAGTTAGTACTTCAAGTACTAAGAGAGCACAAGCTCTATGCTAATATTAGTAAGTGTGACTTATTTCAAAAGCAAGTCCACTATTTAGGACATGTTATCTATGAGAAAGGAGTGGAAATTGACCCTCATAAGATCAAAGCCATTATAGATTGGCCTACACCTAGGGATATAACTGACATTAGATCTTTCATGGTTCTAGTAGGATATTATAGGAGGTTCATAGAAGGATTTTCCAAGATTGATCATCTAATCACTTCATTGCAGAGAAAGAGAGTGAAATTTATTTGGATAGTAGAATGTCAGGAAAGTTTTCAATAGCTCTAATACCTATTGACCCATGCCCTAGTGCTGAAAATTGTTGATCCAAGCAAGGACTTCCTTGTATGCATCGAAACCTACAAAGAGGCACTCAGAGAAGTCCTCATGCAAGAGGGACATTTAATCTGTTATGAATCCAAAACATCGAGTAAACATGAAATAAATTATGTGACTCGTGACCTAGAGCTAGATACCATAATAAGTGCTTTAAAAGTGTGGAGGAACTACCTCCTATGAATAAGGTTTATTCTCATGACAAACCATAGTGGGATGAGGTATTTTTTTGACCAACCCAAACTAAATGATAAGAAAGAAAGGTGGATGGATCTCACCAATTATTTTGACTATTCTATAAAACACATCAAAAGTGAAAGGAAACAAAGTGGATGGTTCCCTCAGTAGGAGTATGAAGTTAATAAATTTAGAAACTATAAGTACATGTGAAGTAGACAACAAGAAAATAGTTAAAAGTGCACGAGAGGTAGATGAGTTCTTCAAAATAGTAAAGACACACTTAGAGAAATAGCCCACAGGGTTGAAGTATGAAGGTTATTATATAATAAGTGATGGCCTACTAACATACAAAGGTAGGTTGTATATCCCAACTTGTGATGATTTGAAGAGGTTCATATTGGATGAACCTCACAAAATACCATACGTTGGTCACCTTGGTTATCAAAATATGATTACAACCCTTAGGAAATAGTTTAAATGTCTAGAGTGCGAATAGTTTAAAGTAGAACACCAACACCCAATAGGGATGTTCCATCCCATGCCTATCTCAAGATGGAAATGGGAAACCATTTCCATGGACTGCATCACTGGCCTACCCAAAAAAAACAAACAAAATGATGCCATCACGGTAGTTGTGGAAAAATTGAGAAAGGATTCCCACTTCATTCTGGTGAAGTCAACTTGTAAGGAAATAAATATTTCTGGTATCTTCATGAAAGAAATATTCAGACTACATGGGAGCCTAAGGAAATTATATCTGAAAAAAATGAAAAATTCACCTCAGAGTTTTTCAAATCTATGTTCATTGGTTCTGGAACAAAATTGATGTTTAGTACAACATATCACCCTCAAATTGATGGACAAATAGAGAGGGTAAATCAAGTGTTGGAAGACATGTTAAGGATGCATGTAATGCATCATCCCAAGAAATGGGAAGAGTATCTATCCATAGTAGAGTTTTCCTATAACAATGGATACCAAGAATCCTTGAAAATGAGCCCTTATGAAGCTGTATATGTAAGAAAATGAAATATCCCAATCATCTAGGATAATCCAGTGGACATAGTTATCCTTGGACTCGATATGTTGATGGCACTTGAAAAACAAATAACTCAAATAAGGAAAAATATGAAAGTGGCCCAAGATAGATAGAAGATTTATGCAAATAGCAAATAAAGTCATAAAGAATTCAAAATAGGAGATCATGTGTATCTTTGAGTCAAACCAAGAATAATCTCCTTAAGAATGGGAACATTTTCTAAGTTGGCACCCATATTTTGTGGGCCTTTTGAACTTATGGAAAGAGTGGGACCTGTAGCCTATAAATTGGCCTTGCATCCCATGGTGAAGGAACATAATGTGTTCCATGTTTTCTTATTGAAGAAATATATACATGGTGTTCCTCACATAATTGATTGGTCTGTGATACAGGTGGAGCCAGAGGGAGAGTTCCATCAAGAGCCACAGTGTATCCTAGATAAGAGAGAGATCCCTCTCAAGAAAAAAAACATTGCATATGTCAAGGTGAAGTGGAAACACTTTGGTCCCGATGAGGCAACTTGGGCGATGGAGGATGCCATGAAATACATATACTCATTTTTTGTTCACTATTGTATATAGAATTTTCATGTTATATATAACACCGAGGGTGGTGTTCCTTTAAGGAGGAGGGTATTGTAACACTCCTATTTCCACCAGTCTATAATCATAAGTATTATTATTGCAAAACAACAGACATATATGTATATGATCAAGGAAAGAAAATGTACCTTGATATACTTTGTAATGCATATATTTTAATGTAACATAAAATGTTGAGATACTATTGAAGGGATGGCCTTCACGAGTTCTGATTCCATGAGAGGAGTGGGAAGGAGAGAGGCCATCACTGACTTGATTGAATCTGCTAGGAAAGACCCTTCTTAATTAAATTGGTGCAGACCTGAACTTTCCCCAACCCTGGAAAATTGATTATCAGTCAATATAGTAGTTGGAACAATACTGTAGAAGTTAAGAAGGGATGGGCAAGTACCTTTAGGAAATTTATGACATGATCCACGAAGTCCTCGGAAAGGAAGACCTAGAAAACGAGGGCATAGGGACATGGATAAAAAGAGAGAACACACCCATGAAAGGTGGAATATCATAGGGCAGTGGGAGACGAAGAAAGACAAAGAATAGAAGTGGAAGAGAAGTCCCTATAAATCCTCTTGTGGAATCGTACCATGGCTCAAGGGTGGTTGGTTGTAGAAGAGGTAGAAAAACCTTTCCTATGGTTGGGTGGAGATTTATTCTCCCTACAAAAATGGCCAACTGATCCCAGATATTGTAGATAAGTGTATTGTATTCTCTATGTGTATTTCTTTTAGTATATGGAAAATACCAATACATCTATGTGATGAAATTTGGTCTAAATGCTTATGTTTATGTAGATGCCCTGTAAGTGAGTAGCATGAATATGTGTGTGTGTGTGTGTGTGTATTTGTATAGAAATTTTGTGTTCAAGCTATAGATAAGTCATGTATCTATAGGGTTAACAACAAACATGAACTTATAAGACCTTTATGTGAATGGTTCCATGGGAGCGAGTATGCATGGCTACATTTGTCTCTATATATATTATACCTACAAATATATAATAATGTAAATATTTTCCCTGCACGTTGTGGTGTTTAAGTCTCGACAACGCGAAAAATACCCTGGTATATGAATCTGAAGAATTTAAGAAATCCAAGCCATCTAAGGGCGGTGACCCTGAAGAATTTAAGAAATCCAAGACACCTAATTTTGATGGAGAAATAAAATAATTGGAAGAGGCAGAATCTTGGATATTGGGCATGAAAATTTATTTTAGAGTCCATAACTACTATGAGAACTTGAAATCCCAAATAACTATATTTAATTTGAATGGAAAGGCCTCTATCTAGTAGGATTACCTTAGAAACGTGAAAGGAATATGGGAAAATGAGTTATCTTGGAATACATATGAGAGATACTTCAAGAAGAAGAACATGTCTGATAGGTACTATGATGAAAATATGAAGGAGTTCTATGAACTCATACTAGGACAACTCACTATATATGAGTATATGAACAAGTTCTGGAACTGATGCGGTATGTACCCTACATCGGGGATGAAAAGGTGAAGATGCAATGATTTCTTAGGGTAATTCCTTAGTATTTATGCAACATAATTGAATTAGATGAATCAAATACCTTAGAATATGCCATTCAAAAGGCTAGGTACTATTATGAGCAAGTCAACCACAATGAAGAACACCCCAAGGAATGGAAAAATAAAAGTAAGATGGGATTATAGAAGAAGGGGGTTAAACATTCAAGGTTCAAGAATTATGGGAAGAGTTCCAGAATGTGCTCCCCCACAAAGCATGTGAATCAATGGAACTTTCCATATCAAATTGGAAATAAAACGTTTGGATGAACCCTGAGAAGGAATAAAAGCACAAAGAATGAACCATTGAAATGATGGGGCTATGGAGAAGGGAATCTACTAAGGGTATTCCTTCATAGGAATCCAAGTAGTAAGGGATTTTACAACATCCAAGAGGCTACCGCGGTTGATGATGAGGCCCAGAGTATGCCAAATATTCATGCATATTTGGAAAATAGGAAAGCATACCACCAAGCCTCAGTGGTGGAAATGGAAGGTATGGTAACCAACCATATTATTTCTATTCTAATTGACCCTGGTTCTAATATAAGTTATATTTCTCCTCAAACTATTTAGAAGTGTAAATTACAAAAAGAAAAACATGCTAAACCATTGTTGGTACAACTAGCGACTGGAGAAAAAAAAGGTAACAAAGTTCATAACATCATGTCAAATCACTATGAATGGGTTTCCTACCAAAGACACCTTAAAATTCCTTCCTCTAGGATCATATGACATATTGTTTGGCATGGATTGGTTGGTTTCCCATAAATCTAAACTGGACTATTATAACAAAACATTAGAATGTGAAGATGAAAAAGGGAAGAAAAGAAATTTGAAGGGAATTCAAAAGCATGTATGAGTAAGAAAAATATCAACACTCCAAATGAACAAGTATTGTAGGAAGGGATGCCCTTTGTATGAAATACAAGTATTGAACTCATTTCAGGACCAAAAACCAATCATTGAAAATCACCCTATACTAAAAGACTATAGATATGTGTTTCTTGAAGAAGTACCAGGTTTACCTCCAAGAAGAGACATTGACTTCTCAATAGATATTGTACCTGGAGTAGTGCCAATGTCTAGATAACCCTGTAGGATGAGTACCCTAGAGCTAGTTGAGCTCAAATTGCAGCTGAAATAAATGTTAGACAAGGGTTACATTAGACCTATTGTGTATCCTTAGGGAGCTCTATCCTTGATTGTAAAGATGAAGGATGGTACACTCATGTTGTGTATAGACTATAGAAAACTCAATAAAATGACCATTAATAATAAGTACCCCTTGCCCACGATTGGTGATTTATTTGAAAAACTAAGAGGTTCCACCATCTTTTCCAAGATTGATTTGAGATCTGAATACCATCATGTTCAAATTAAGGATGAGGACATCCACAAAAACATCTATAGGACAAGGTACGAGCACTATGAATTTGTGGTGGTGCCATTTGGTATCACTAATGCACCTACCACCTTCATGTATTTGATGAACAATGTACTCAACAAGTTCTTGGACATATGTGTATTAGTTTTTGTTGATGACATCCTAATTTAATCAAAGAATAAGTAATATCATGAAGAAAATATAAAGTTAGTACTTCAAGTACTAAAAGAGAGAAAGCTCTATGCTAATATTATAATGTGTGACTTCTTTCAAAATCAAGTCCACTATTTAGGCCATGTTATCTTCGAGAAATGTAACACCCTGTTTTTAACCCTTATGAACTAGAATGTATTATGTAATTATGACTTAGGCTAGTGAGATAGTAAAGTTGAAAAGGGTCCAGAGTGCCTACACAATGTAGTAGTTCATATACATTAATAAAATGGATCGTTGGCTGCAAGACAGACAAGGACAAAAGAGATGGAGGGATATGATTCCACAAGAGAGTGGGATTAAGGGGCTAAGTTTTTTTATAATATTTTTATTTACCCATAATTGATTTTATGGAGAAAATTGGTTAAATGAGCTTCTTGGGGAGGCCATGAGGTTCTTGGTTCTTGTAATTATATAAAAATACCTTGGGGTTTCTTTTGGGGGTGCTTCTCCTCCTCCTCCTCCTCCTCCTCCTCCTCCTCCTTCTTCTTCTTCACTCACTCACTAGTTGTTGTGGGTTCACTTGTTCTTATTCATTCACTATTACACCCTTCTCATTCTTTCATTTTTGGTGCCTCATTCTTGCTAATTCATCTGCTCTTGGTCTAAGAATGGAAACAGATGGTTGGAAGAGGAGAGCCATTGCTAGATGGATGTAATAAATTACTGATCATTCCAAGAGGGAATCGATTCCTATGTGCATGCGATTTATGGTAGTTCTAAAAGAAAAGTCCACAACTGAGAATCCTTAGAGTTCCAGTAGGGAGATTTCCTAACCAGTAGCACTGGAGCCCTGGAGAGAAATGGAACAACCTGAGGGACTACATGGAAGATAAAGGTGTTCATTTCTTTGGGTTGTGCAGGCTAAGGGGGAAAGAGATCTGGAAATTTGGATTTGTTGTGTGGTTGGGAAACCTAAGATCTAGTTAGCCAACTATTATATGTTTTAGATTTGTCCTAGGACCCATCTGATCCAGGGGATCAAATTTTGCTCAAAATTCAAAGTGATCGGAATCGCTTCAAATCGAACGGGTGCGTAGGCCTCATCGTCATGAACCCAATGCAATTGGAACGGGTTCAAATAGACGTCATATGAGTGAGATATCACATTGCGTTAAAATTGTCAAACAGGCAAAAATTTTTTTTTGCTGAATGTATAGTCCGTACAGATGTTGAGTTGGCAGGGCCGTATGACATGTGGCAGATGCTGAGTTGCCAGGGCCATACAACACATGGCAGGTGTTGATTTGGTAGTCATGTGGATGAATTGGTGTTCGACACGTGGCATATTTGTGGCAAACAGATTGGTGACACGTGGCCCAAGCGAGGGATGCCACGTGTCACCTAGTCAATGGTTAAAATTTGTGGAGTCTGCAGGACTTGACCCCGCGACCTCTGGGTAGGGGTAGAGCTTTGGGAAGGGCCTCCCAACCGGCGTGCCCACCATGTATTTCTTACAACTATATGGTTTCAAATATATTTGAATTAGCATTATATTATGTTTTGGGCGCGGTCTGGGCCGGGGCTAAGCCCCGTCCCCCAGTCACATGTGGATTCTCATATGACCACCACCGCACGCAGGCATTCAAACCTCGCGTGCCTGGACACTTGGTGCTTATCCATTGACTTGGAGTTTAGCCCTTTTTTTGCACGGTCACATGAACCATGCACCCAATGGTTTGGCGGTTAGGGGCTAGGTTCCCTAACTGTTCTACAGTTGTGCACAGTTTTTGGGTTATGTGCCCGGTGCTAGGTTTTAGCATGAAAATGAGCTCAGAGGCTAGGTTGGACACACAAAGGTGCCTTTTGGCGATCCAGAGACATAAAGTTTGAAGGGGAACTTCCAAGAAGCCTATCTTCAATTTTTTGCCAAATCAGGTGCTGAAAAAGCCCAGCTAGGGGTTTTTGGACGTTCTGAAGCCATTGGAGCCATCTATTTGGAATTTTGAGCATTGTAAAGCACATATTTTAGCACTTTGAGAAAATAATATAAAAGATCCATTGGAAGATGGACCGGGAGATGTAGCCCAAGAGAGGGTTGAACTCCTTTATCATTTGTTGTGTTATGTGTTTACTGTTCACTATATTTTGTTGGTTATTATTGCATCTTGAATGTGTAATTTATATAAAATTTGTGTTTGAAAATTGATCCTGTTGCATAAGAACACTAAAATAAAACTTACAAATAATTTCAAGAATACAAGCCTTTATCATTTTCAGATCAAGTTGGTATCAGAGCATAGGTTTTTGAAGGCTTGATTATTTGCAAGTGTTTTGTTTTTTGATGCTCACAAGGTTGAAAATCACAAGAGGAGAAGGTCAACTTGTAGAGCCAAGTTCTCATCCTTCAAGAAGAAATATTATGTCATCACCTCAAGCTTCAAGGAGGCATTCACCAAGTATGGCTCATGAAGAGAATCATGAAAATATTCCTACAGAATATTTGGATCTCATAAAGGCTTTCATGGAAATGAGAGAAATGATGAAAGTCCTGATGGAAGAAAGGAATAGAAGGTTGCAAGGTGGAGGCTCCAACCCTTCAAAGAACAAGGGAGACAGTGGTGATAAAACTCCAAAAGGAAATGGAAGGAATGGTGCTTCTCCACCTCCCTCACCTCCATCTTCTTCTTCTTCTACCAATTCACAACCTCTTCCAAATTATCCAAAGGGACATGGTAAAATTCCTCCACAAATTCCTTTGTTAAAGCTTGATATTAAATTTGAATTGCCAATGTACAATGGAGAGGTAAATGTTGAGAAATTAGATAACTGGATTCGTCAAATTGAGGTGTATTGTAGGATACAAAAAATTCAATATGATGAAACTAAGATTCAGCTTTCTTCTTTAAGATTGGATAGTGAAACACTCATTTGGTTGGAAGCCAAGACTCAAGAGGACATGAAGAAACATGGTCAAATTTTAACCTCTTGGAATGATTTTATTGTTGCAATTAAAAAGCAATTTTACCCATTGGCATATATGCAAAAAGCTATTATGGATTGGCAAAATTTTAGACAAGCTAAAGGGAAAAATGTGCAAAGATTTACTCAAGAATTTAGGAGAAGAGATTTGGTTTTGGGAGTATATTTGTCTTCTCAAGAAACTTTACTCAAATACATTGGAGCTTTACATA